>JABUQX010047058.1:62500-86886 GCA_015478945.1 Trachelipus rathkii
GCATATATACCAACCCTGTTTTTTTAGATACAGGGGGCACCTAATCTGGAGACTGGCCCAGTTTAAAACTACTGTTTATACCTAACAAAACACCATAACCTAACACGTTCAAATATATATACAAAATAATATATAAAAAATATAAAAATAACAACAATGAAATATATTTTAAAATCCTAACAGCAGAAACCTTGCGTTTACTGCACCTAAATATACTCTATAACATAGCGCAACCAAAATATATATATATACTTAAAATACCATAAAAATATAAAAAATATCAAAGGTGACAATAATTACCCAAATAAGATGCAATTCTTATATTTTTCGTTAATTTCTATTTCGTATAAATGATATTTAAAAACATTTAATTTAAGGTATTCTATTAGTAACTCAATAAATATCTAAATATATATTAAATATTATAATATATATATATTATATATATATATAATATATATTAAATAGTATATAAAATATATATTATATATATATAGTGCCGATCATAGTAAAAAAAACCATCAAACCTATATTTTGTCCCATTTATAAAAATAACCATACACTACCATTTCTTCGGCTTAATTACATTAAGGTCTATAGAACCAAATTTTTTTTGCTACCTAATATATCACTTCTAAAATACATATATCGATTAATGATTGAAAAAATTGATTTTGGTAAATTTGGTTGTATACTTTATTGATCTTCCCAGGAGAATAATTTTTTACGATTTATCAAAATTTTTGATAAAATTTGGGGCCCAAAATTTTTGGTTTATTGCCCCGAATTATTTCTATCATGCTTTTTTGGGTGTACCGCAACCTTGCCCCAAAAAAAAAAACAATTCCAAAAAATAAAAAATGGGGGGGGGGAGCTATAAAATGCAAAATTTTTTAAATCAAATATGTTAATGCTACCCATCCTTTATCTCAATTCCCAAATGACAAAACCTATCATACAATTTATTCTAGTCTAACTATATATATATCACTATTAACACATTACAAGTGATACCTCACTGAAAGTGGAAACTAAAACAAAAACCGCATATAGGTACCCTTTAAAAAACACAACTTCAATTGAACTTCAAAAACAAAGTAGGTACATATGCTTAATGGATCACACTTTAAATGCATAATGTATATAAGTGCTATTTAAGTTTTGATATTTGGGGGGGGCCATGAGACTACCCAAAAATATTTTGCTCTTAAAAATAAAATAAACATGCTTCTAAAAAAAAACCCACCTTCCACATATATATATTTCTTATTTTCTATATTTATTGATTTTTTGACTTTTTTACAAAAATCTTCCTGATTTGTAATTTACTAATTATTATATATAAATTTTATTATAAATATTAACATTTATTTTTATTTTTTCTATTATATTTATATTTATATATAATTTATTATAACGAAACTAAAGCTATTATGCACTTATATATATTATATATATATTATGGGATCACAAATATATAAAATCAATCCAAAATTCCATATCTCTTATCCATAACTATTATGATCTTTTACAAGAACATTAGATAAAAAAAATTTAAGTTTTTTGATCATCCAGAACCTTACAGGGTTTAAATTATTTAATGAATCTGGATTCTCACTTAGTAATCCAACAATTACAGAATAACTATTCCTCTACAGGGCAGTAAATGTGAGGTGAAAGTTATTGTAAAACCAGGAACAGGGCGGGATAACATTTAACCGTATTTGTGATCAGCCTTCTAAAATTCTAGCTGCGAAAGAGCTTTGCACCTACTAATTGTATACTACATGCAAAGGCCATGAGACTAGATTTGATTTCTCTCCAGAGTGGGTAGCGGTGATGATACGGTTTTTCGCTGTGAGAAACGACCTTTTAATGGTTTAAGTAAGAAATGGCTGGATGAACACTTTGATATTTTTGAAGATTGCGGTTTTGCATGTTTTATGCAGAAAATATAATCAAAACAAGACTACCGACCTTTTACGATTATTATATACTTAAGGATTGAGGTCACATAATCATATTATCTATAAGTTATTAAAAATACTCGCAAAAAAGCCATAATTCTAGATAATAACATAATATAATATCTATATTTATGAAATATAACATCTATTCATACAACATTCAAAGCTATAGCCACTTGTATTATTTGTCACTTATAGTTTTTTGTGAGCCACATATTAAAAAATAAATATGAGGGCAAACAGATATGAATAATTGGATATATTAATTCACTATAGTGGGATAATCCCCATATAAAGGACATCTTTGAAGACGACATAATAAATTTTGTTAACTACTTTCTGAGCTCCTGCAACTATATTTTGTTTGTGTGAAGCTGGCGACGCCCATGTAATATTATATATATTAAAATGGATTTAATCAAAAACAATATTGATAAGTGGATTTAGATAACAGTAATAGGAATCTATCATTTGACCGAAGAAATACAATGAATTACAAATTATTTGATTACCATCTTATTGTATACATATATAATAAATTTATAACAAATGGATCGAAGTAGGAGCCTATATAAATCTTAACTCCTATGTCAGTGATCAGATAAGAACTATGCCATACTATACCCATGAAATATCATATTTATATTCAAATTAATGGTTGAGGAGTCTACCACCTATAACAACTGCCTACTGGGGAGTGTAAGTGAATGGTAAGTGTGTGTGTGTGTGTGTGTGTGTGTGTGTGTGTGCTCAGTCAATTGTTGTAGTAGTTTGATGTTGTGGGTAGTTGTATAGATGGTGGGTAGTGCTTGTGACGAAGTGGGGGTGCAGTCATCGTGTGTTGCTGGGTCTAGCTCACTTTCTCCGTCAATATTCAGGTGTGTACGTATGGCTTATTCGATGGATGTGAATGCAGATGTGTATGTGGTCTTGTGTTGTGGTAGTTGATTGTCTCACTAAGGGTTTTGGTGACGCAGAATAGCTCAATCAACATTAGTGGATGTGCAGCAAAACGTTCGAAACGAGTGTATCATAATGCCACAATTATTTTCTGCAGAAGATATTTGATAGAGGTTACTCAACAGAGTTGCCTGGCAAGATGTGGCAACTATTTCACATCTCACCTTAAAAGCGTCTATACAATAATGATGCAGAAAGCCACATGCCACAAATGAAAGATTAGTAAGTACTGTGACAGAACAGCACAAGATATTCTAAGGAAGTATTGAGGAACCGTAATTTCTCTGGATTTTCTATTGTATATCATAATTGGTATAGAATGATGGATAATTTTTATGATTCCTGTATAACATAGTAACAGTTTGAATTCTTAGTAATAACCCGATTCTCTGAACGAGTAAATGTAGTAAAGATTACATCAGAAATATATATTGAAATAATACATAAATATACTACTACGATTATCAATTTCTGAGAGATGATTGGATAACGAATAGAGAGGATAAAGCTATATAGAAATACGGCAATATATTCAATTATTCTTAGCACTGCAAACATGAAGATAGCTTTCAACAGTGAAAACACTTCTATCCCTGTAATGCGAACGTGTGGACTGAGAGAACATTCCAGAAATGCGAGTTAATTAATTCTCTAAATGACACAGTAGCGACTGTAAGATATTATTAATATTATATTGATATGCTAGTGAGAATAAATTTATACCCTTCAAAAAATACTCTATGAGATGCACGTGATCAGAGAGAGAGAGAGGAACTACTATAATATAATATATATATGTTAATAAAAACATATGCTTTGAAAAATTAAAAAGAAAACTATTGTCTACAACGTAGCTTCAAATATATATATATGTGGGCCGCATTCCCAGACCAAATGCAATCGATGAGCACATCAAGTCAGTATAAATGACGTAAGTAAGAAAGTGCAGCAAGGTACCAATTAATTAACTATACACACATAATATCAAGATATGAGGAACAGTTCTGGTCAAGATATCTACAATCAACATTAACACACACTGAGTACAAAAATATCAAAAAATAAAAAAAAAAACACAAAATAAAAGACATATGGCTATAAAGAATTAAAATATTTTACAGGGTAATTAATATACACATTAGATAACCTATATAATTTATAATATATAGTAATTACTTATTTAAAAAACAAAATTACTTAGGATAAGAAATAATGTAAAATTACATCTATTTATACAACTGTAATAGTAGTGACCTATCTATACACTTATTACATTAAAGACATTAAAGATATATACACAATGACTCAGTAAGAAAGCCACTCATATGGGCCTGTATTATCGAGACATAGTCCCAGTCAAGCCACCACTATAACAATAAACTAATGCTCATGCAAATCTACCAAATGAGGACTATCGAAAATTAATACAAGTTATTCTAACAAAATATTTACACTAACGTACATGATAATATGGAGACACAATCAAATATTTTTCTTTTATTAGAACTTGGACAGGTGACCAGGGGGCATGATAAAAAAGTTTAATAGAAAAGTAAAGTTAAGAATTTAGTAATAGGGTTTTGTTAATTTATTGGAGAAATTAAGTCTGCACCACAGGAGGTATTTAGATAGTGTGACTCGATATTGCAACATATTATAAGAAAATAGTGAGGTTTGGATAATATAAGGTTGATATTAGGTAATGAGTTGGGTATCAATATTAATATATATAATAATAGCGTCTAGGGTACGAGTGAGTGTCCAACGAGGTCCACCAAGTATATAAATATATACTTGGTAGTTAATATTTCGCCTAATGCTACACTTATTTGAGAAATTAATTTTTTTATATTGTAAAAATATCACGGTGACACACTTAATTAAAGTTACAGTGAGCTAATAAGGCACACAAAAAAATAATAATGTAATTCTTAATAATAAATAGTTATATATATAAAAGTTTGAATATAACGCCGAGTCAGCCTGACCGTTAGTGAGTGAGTAGGTATGTAAGCACTTGTTATATCCTACTCATTTTTAAAAGATGGATATATTAATTTCGGGAATCTTGATAAAATGCGTGTTCTATCATTACTTAGAATGATGTGTCAATTTTTTTTATATTTTATTATATTGTGGTACTCTTAATATATGGGTTTTTTATTAATATAATGTCATTTATTTGAGATATTAAATTGCAGGTTATTATTTCAACAGAGAGAGATATCAACTGTTAATATTTTTAAATAATTGAGCAAACTAAAGAAGGAAACCAATATCATATAGTATATGAGAGGGTATAAGGTTGAGGTCACGGCATATCGTACACCCCTCTCACGGCTTCACATACATAAATCATTTACTATATGCTATACTCTAAAAAGTTCACTAATATTTATTATTGAGATATTTTCATATATATATTATAAAAAGATTTCAAATAACAGCTAATAATAATAAAGTGAGGATTTCTTTTATATCACATTTAAGAAGCATTGAGAGTCATACTACGAGTTAAATAATAAAATGTCAATTAATAATTACGTAAAATTAATACGAAAATAAACATAATGACAAGAATATAAGCCACCCCTACTCAACAATTTTATTACGGTCACGGGTGAGTGCATCGACCAAGTTAGGCCTAACCAGTATTATATTTATTATTTGAGCGCGCGAACACACTAATACTGCATGGATCAAAAAATTTACTTTGCCAGTTTAAAGCTAACATACTCGAGTGTACCCACTGAAAAAATAATTAAATCGATCCACAATTTGCGTCGCGATTTTATAACGAAGGTTAAAAGAAAAACACATTTTTCAAAGTGAAGTTCGTATTGAGTATGACAGATTGCTTCTACTTGTACACGGTACACTTAGTGTGAGTTACCCCACATATCTCTTCCTTATCTATAAAATATAAAAAACATCTTCTTTAGGATTAATTACTACTGCCGAGAAATCATGAAGCATCATAATAAGTACTGTGTACAGTACTAGCACAAAATAATAATAATGTGTGTCCTTGATAGATCATAAAAGGATTGCCTTAATATATTAATTAGTTTAAAATAAAGTTATTTATTTTAGTATTTTAGTTATTTTAGAAGTGGGTTGATATTTACTATCCATAACTATATATAGTGGGTGAGCATCTCGAACGCCCACCCTCTTCATATATTAAAAGATGGTCCTCGTGCATTCACTGTGGATACACCAACCGTGCACACGTATCTATTTAGACTAATTTTAATTTTTCACAATAATTGACACTAAATGGCAAGTTGATTAGTATATAGTGTTAGTATATATGTTATGATCCTGCATATTAAGTAGACCTATAAAGCTAGATTAATAAAATTTTAGAATATTGTGATTAGATAGAATATCTAATAAGTATAAATATATAAATGTGGTGAGGCTACCAATTCACCCTATTCGTTTATAGGACCATAACTCATTGTTTTGACTAAGCCAATTTGTGCTAAGAGCATCGTGATTGTGTTTATTCAGGATGTATAATTTCAATAATATTTAATTTTATTTATTTATTTTTAATTTATGACTATTGTATAATCCATAGGAACCAGGTTCCGGGCTAGAATGATCTAGTGAGATTTTTTGAGAGAGAGTGTAAGTTACCTGGTTCCCAGTGAGCCACGGACTAGACTTGGATATCCAGAGAGGCCGGTGTCAATAATATATATATCCACTGGTCTTACATAATTATATTGAATACACAATGTGTGGTCAAATGTCAACCAACCATATCCTATCACCAGACTTTTTACTTGGAGAGGGTGATGAATGTCGATGTTGCTCCATAGTTACGGATCCACTTAATGCGAATTTATGCTTAAACAACACTCTAATGAATTGAAAATCTGAGCATAATGAGTCAGGTACACAAAAAACTTTAGCTGAGTGAGAGCCACTAGTGTGATTAAGCGAGATAATACCTCAACCCTCCGTATCAGTGTTCATACTGAAGCAAATATATATAATGTAATAAATATCTGTTACCCATAAATACTCTCTCATTCTCATATAGACAAATACCATTTAAATAATAATATACAAAGATCTATTTTATCTAACATTTGATAGTATCTATATTAAAGGGAGACATATATAATTAACAATAGCCATGCAGTTTAATATATTTTATTCCTTATAATTAATATATAAAAATAATAAAAAATTTCTTCGTGCAGAATAATCATAAAAGAGTAATTCATATTAATATAAATAGCGATAGAAAACGTTATATACACATAATCCATTTATTGACTAGTTAATTGTAGGAATATACGATTGATAAATTACATTATAGATGAAACAATAAATTTACTTTTTTTTCTTATCTATTATTACGTTCACCAAATGAGCAAGAAAAAGTTTTTAATTTTTCTTAAATGAAAGAAATCATACCAGATGCTACCGACCTTTCGAGAACTATTATGGAGATAATAAATCTGAGGTGATTTTCTCTCTCTTGCTAGGTATATAATTTACCGGTAATCAACATGAGCTATCCGGAGGACTGTCATAAATTATCAACTATATCTTCGATATAAAGTTCTTCGAGCCATTGAGCACAAAAAATAGTTTCTTTAATTGTAATGAAGTGAAGTGTAAGGGTGAAGAGAGAGGTATACCACGTATCTGCTAGGTTGTATCTGGCTGCTCGCTATCGTCGGTTTTTGAGCCATATACTATCACTCGTAATCATCGTCACGGATTGCCCGCACTCCTAGATATGATCTCTATATCTAGCACACGTGACCCAAGAATAATTTCTTTTTTTTCTTGTGATCATTACCACCTCGTCAGATCTAAGCCTGGCAAATTTAGTTAAACACAATATCCATATCATTGGGCGTATACAGTAGAGGGGTGTGCAAGGTGGGCACTTAGTGTTCTCCCTAATATCTTTTGCGATAATAAAAAAGGAAGCTTATATTTTTGCCAGACCAGACGACGTTTTAAAGGGTTTATATTTATAGATTGGTTGTAGTTGGTTCTATGATGTACCAGATAACTATGCTAATTCAGATCAGGATAAATTTGAAATAATGTTATTATTATTATTATTTAGAGTAATAATAAGCGTATCAATATTAATAAATATTTGGTTTTTTAAATCTTACAGCAACATTGCCCTCTAATTACCTATAGTAGTATCTATACGGGGACAACTTGATAATGTGAATACTAATATCATTGATAAAATGACCTTCGACTCTTTAATTTCTTATATTCGAAATATACTTATAAATTATATGGTGAAAAAACCAGCTGAGAATATTTTGTCTGTATCCTTCTGATCCTCTGAGAACTGAGTTAAGCTTCTGAAAATACATATCATAAAAACTCGAGAGTTTGGGATATTTTTTGATCTGATTTATTTTTGAGTGGAGTGTGCAGATAATTTTTTTATTATTTTATTAAATTTTTAGACGAAATAAGAGCTTATTTTTATATTATTATTTTATAAATTAGTTTAATACTAATTATTGTCTAATTATTATTACGTATTTATGAGCTAAATTATATACAATTTATATGATTTTAAATTAGTTTAATTTTTGATTATATATGATATTGTAAGTATATTAATATAATATATAATATATATATATAATATATATATTAATATATATATATTTTAATAATATTATATATAGTAAATCTAAGTATATGATCTCACAAAATGGTATTTATTGATAAATTTGTAGAGTACTAGAATAGATTGTTATTGGCAGTAAAATAATGTATCGCCATAAAGTACACATTTTATTGGAGATTTATTATATTTATTTTTAGGGGTTATCACTAAACGAATACCCCCGACGGTAAGTTACTATATATATAATACGCCCTCGATGATTTCAGTAGAGTTCAGGGGTCTCTCGGCCTCTATTAGAGATGGTATACTTACGGGGGACTATCCGTCCCCTTTCCTGTGTATGATACCTGTACATCCGGAATCTCCTGCAGTACTCCCCTGAATTCTTTTTATGGTTTTGGAGTGTTTTGAGCTGAAGGGATATATTCCGATCTTGAACACGAACAAAAATCATTCCCCTATCGAAATCGTAGCTGTATTGAATAATCTAGAAGTCCCAAATATTCACCTTTCACCACTGTACACTACGGTAATAGATACGAGATTAATCGTACATCATATGCTCTCGCATAAAAAGTGATCATACTAAATACAAAAAAAAAAAAAATAATGACTCACCTTCTTCAGTTGGCAATTGCTCTCCTTCTTCGGATATTCAAAACTACTTAAACACAAGAGTGCGCAGTTTAAAATTGTTAAAAATAATATTGAATTCATATATTTTAGTGCACCAATCTGTCTCATATAAATATCTAGATCACCTTATATGTAGGGATAAATATAAAAATTATATAGTATTACTAGTAATATTATTATTAATTAATTATATTATATTATTATAATTATTAATTTATATTTATATTAATTATTATTAAAATGATATAATATTAAACTATATTAGATTGGGTAGTCTCAACATAAACAATAAATATTATATATATCATTAATATTTATTTTTAAGCAAACCAAAAATTTTATGCTTAAACAGGTAATATTAGATATTACACACATTTCCATACAAACTATTGCATAACTCACTAAATTTCGATGTAATATGTGATATTAAATATTGACAAATATTTGAAAAATGTTGTGGTGTACGGAAAACTCAAGTAGAGTGAATGGCCACCATTATGTAGTTTGAGATTGTTAAAACACAACATCACTACATATAACATATCTTCAAAAACTCGGTATTCGAGAACAATAAACGTAATATACGTGAAAAATTGCTTTTTAGAATACACTTTTGAAGACCCGTAGACACATATTATATAAAAGAGTTAAAATCAGCAGTACCTGCCAGAATGCTGTACCTGTGAACCAATAAGACCACAGAAGAATTGCGATAAACAATCAGATAACTAGGCGATATCATCTAGTCCATCGAACCAGTAATAAGCCCGTTTGCGCACTCTACACACAATAAACGTCACAGCGTGGGCAAAATGTTTACTAATTAAAACATAAAAATAAAGCTTTCTCCTATTTTTCGTAATTCAATTCTTTTCTTACACTTTTGCACGACAACGTTTATTACCTCCTCGACATAATGGTACGAGCGAAGAGCTAAATATAAATCAAAATCGGTCTGGAGAGCTGGTGACGAGTTCGTTGAAGTATTATTTACTATACTACTTGTTTCACAAAACCTTTTAAACACTATTAATGAAAACTAACGATGCTATATTACATTATAATATTTCAACAAACAATCGAACTCTTGAATATTTTGCACAATAAGAAACTAAATAATTATTTATATAGTATCCTCTCAGCTTAAATCCTTTCTTATGATTGTCAAGTACAAATAAAGGGTGATATTTCTATCACAAACCACTAATAGACAGTTTCTTAATTTTGAAAGATTTTCCCAACCATGCACGAATTGTTAGGAATATAGCCCATGTCACAACACTAGTTCATTTCACCTCCAAATAGGGATGTATTCGAAATTTAAACAATATATCGGATAGAAGTTCTAAAACTATGAGTCGATCGGTAGGATACAGATCAATTCGATATGAGACTCTATCAATTATATATATAGGGTAGTGTATAGTTATTTGTCTTCTCCAATGGAGAATATATATTATATATATATATATTTATATTATAATATATATATATATTATATATATATATAAATATTTGTGTATAATATATAAATATATAATAATATATTATATATATAATATATATATTAATATATTATATACTATATATATTATATATTAATTCATTCTACTTCAATATACCTTATTGAACCTAGGCTCAATATAATAATTCGTCTGACCATCGTTCCTATAAATAGTAGTATAATACTCCGAATCTATTTCGATGCTTAATCACGATCGAGACTGTTCTACTTATAGTGATCTATATTTTTGACTGTTCCACACAGGAGTGTCTATAGGTTTGACTGTTCTACACATGTATTTTAAGCTTTAGTTTACCATTCTACATTAACATGTCTCATATGATTGACTGATATATATAAAAAATTTTTGGCAAAGTACCAATTTTGTTTACAACAGTTTTATGCTGAAAAATACGATTTAACGTATGATTTTTACACAAAGTAATCATCTGAACTGTCCGAGGCAGCTGCCCAGCGTCCGATTCATATTATAATATTCTCCTTTGTTCCTATTTGTAAAAATAGAGATGTGATTTTATATACAAATCAACTTTCCGCGCTGTGGAGACTAATGTGAGCGTATTTATAATGTAAGTTTTAGCATTCTTGTTTCATATGATGTAGAAGTTCGCAAAACGAGGGCAACTTGGGAATATCGATGGCACTGCGCCTGTGTGCACAGCGGCCGGGTTGCAGTTCAGGGTCTGTTGTGGAGAAACAGCAAGCAAACTTTAAGTAATAAAAGATTCTAAACTGGTTAACTTAATCAAAGTTTTAAGAGCATTTATATGCTATTGGAATACCATAGTAGATGAATAGAAATTATAGTTGTATTGGATCTAGAAAGTGAGCAATTTTAACAGTACACTAAGCAAAAATATGACGAATCAAAACTGTATTTTTCTACAATTACACAACAC
This sequence comes from Trachelipus rathkii, assembly GCA_015478945.1. Taxonomy (NCBI): domain Eukaryota; kingdom Metazoa; phylum Arthropoda; class Malacostraca; order Isopoda; family Trachelipodidae; genus Trachelipus; species Trachelipus rathkii. The sequence continues at coordinate 74,120 of JABUQX010047058.1, forward strand.
AAACACCTTTTACAACATTTTCAAATAACCCTTTTATTATGATAAGAACATTGAGTGGAATTTTTTCACATACATTTTTAATAAATATCATCTATCTTACAACAGTGGCATAGTACACAGATAGTTTGTCCATACTAGTAACTGTTTTTTACTATTCAAGTTCAGTCTATGATTATTATATAAATATGCTGCATAATACAATAAAATAAAATGGAATAACTTAAAATAATATCAAATAAATTATCGTAAATTAATAATTTTTAATTTACTGCACATTTTAATTTCATAGAGAGGCAGGACATTGAGCACAGTAAAAAAAGATCAAACTATCTTTAAATGCAATCCTGATTTTTTTACGTATATGTTTTTATATTAATATTAAAAAAGTCAATTATTTTTTTTTTATTTTGAGTACTCCATTTTGAATTTTTTTTTCCATAAAAATTAATAATTAATTCCTAGCTCATTACCTAATTGAAAAATTTTGAATATAGTATAACGACCTATTTTATGTATCTACATATACTAAATTTCATAAATGTTGTTTAAAGTCACGTTAACAAAACTTTAAATTATTAAATAGAGTAAATAATATCTAAACTAAAGATGTAAGATAAACTACTATATATATATATATATATATAATTATTAATTGATTATTACTGCAACAATATCGATTCTATATATTTTTATCATTATAACATTTCTTTAAGCTATGTATTGGTACTTGCTTTATAACGTCTATATTAATTTGAATTAAAGGAAGCGATCCATACATTTATATAACTATAAATCAATACTATATATATATATTACCTAGAGATAATTTTTAAGATAGAAGGATTTATTTAAACTATATAATTTTATATTTAACCTGTTGCTTAAATTAGGAGTACTCAATTTAGGTTTCTTAAAGCACATGTTATTGAAGAAATAATTAATAAAAGCAATTTGTCCTTTAATCAATTTTCAGATAAATCAAAAACTATATATCTATAAAAACATCAAAATATATACCCCCACACAGTTACGTACATAGTTTTTAGAGAGTATTAAAGGCTAATCCCTTTCGAGAAAGCGTCAAAATATGGTATTTCATATTTAATAGTTTTCGAAAGTAAAGAGTCCGAAAGCATTTATCTATATATTTGTTCACTATAACAGTTGTCCCCTCTGAAAGAACAGCGGTCTTATGAAACGCGAATACTTGCTATAATAAAATATATCCAGCGGTTGGCAAGAGATAATATTTACATATAAAAATAAAATTAAATATTACTGTAATACATATGTTAAAAATGATAAAACCGCAATTGTTCTGCCACAATGAAAATAATGAATGCATACAGTTTTTAATTTATATGAGTTCAAAAAGAAAAAAAAAGAAATATTTGGTGAGCTAAAAAGGCAAAAGCGTCAATTACCGAAAACGATGTTATTTCTCAAAAAAGCAGCCATACAACCTACAGATTCTGGAATGTCTTCATCCTTACACCTTCAAATACTTCATTTACAATTTGAAGAAACATATTTTTTGTTTAACCCACTACAACTTTAAAAATTATATATTACAGTCCTCAGACTTTTTAATTAGAATTATAAAAAAAAACAATTTTATACATCAAATTTTTTATTAATTTTGTACATTGTATTTTTTTTCATATTTAAAAAAATTAAAAACTTTTTTGCTCAATTTTAAGATATGTAGAGTACTGTACTATAATGTAATAAAAATATCCTATAATATGTTGTAATAAAATATGTTTATAATATCTAGTCTTGTACATAACATTGTATCTGCAAATTTATTCACTTATTATTAAGGAAATACAATTCAAATACAGCTGCTATTTTATTCACCTTTACAACAAAAGAAAAATTAAATTTTTATAAAAAATTAATGATAATTTTCAGGAGTGTTTAAAGTATATATACGCTGATATCGCCTTATAAACGGGGTCAGTACCTAACCCCCCTCGTTCTATATCTAGGGATTACTGTATATTACAATTTTCAATATTTATTTTTATATGCTATAATCATTAACTGTGTAAATGAACAAATCAATTGCTGCGAATTATAGTTAAGAAAGACATTGGATCAAAAAGTGGAAAGTTCCGGCCGCGGAACCAAGCTAGTTTCGGCCAGCAACCGGAACTCCTCCAAAAATCGAGGTTCCGGGGCCGGAGAACCTGGATTCCGAGTACAAATCCTAATATGAATATATAGAAGTGAACCCAACCATCCACATGCTTAGCCAATTTTGCCTTAGTCAAAACTAATGATTATATAATATATATATATATATACTATATATGGACATTCGGAGCATCTAGTAGTTTTATAAATAAGTTATGGTCACACATGCAGACTAACATTAATAACTACTGTAAAACTAAAAACCTGCCAATTTGGCTTTTGGTCATAGCGTCGGGTCGGGTGTGACCGCGCTACGCGAGCTCTTTAAAGGAGGGGTGAGTGTCGGTCCACGTCTCAAATTCAAAATAAAAATAGAGAAAAAAAAAAAAATTTTTTTGCTCATTTTAAGCACGCGGTAGTAACTGCACACAAGTTTTATGTAAGATCATATTTAATCAGAAAGTTTTTATATTGTTGTGAAAAATGTTAAGAATTAGGGTACAAATTCCTTCAATAGAGATTCACTTTTTTGAGAATGTGTTTTTATCTTTAACGAGTGATCGTTATAGAAAATGAAAAATGTGGTGGAGTACGATTCTTGAATTATTTTTCAGTGGATCTAACACTTACGAGTTGTCTAGCTTTAACACTAGAGCTAACGAGAGTGGAATGTTTTGATCCAAGCAGTTGATTGGTGTCGACAGAAAAGAAGAACAAGGGGCGCCCTAACCTTGGTCCGAGTCACCCACACGCCCACCCAAAGACCAGTAAAAATATGACTGGGAGGGGGTTGGCTCGGAGGACCTCACCATTGTTTATTTCGTATTTTTCAGCGTATTATATTAGACATCTCTTTATTACGTAAATAATTAAGTTTAAATATAAAATAAAGTTACTGTACCACAGTGTGAAGAGTGAAAAGTTTGGGTTTAGAAAAATGAAGAGTGTGTGTGAATAGAAAAAAGACTGAGTTCAAAAAAAGTTGTTAAAAAAATTTTTTGAGGGCGGAGAGGGGTGAGTCGGACCACCTCTTATTTACCTAGTTTCGTAGTATTATTCATTTACTACATTTATTGACATTTTTTATTCTTATTACGAATTGATTGTTTTTGCAGTAAGAATAATTATATTATTAAGTAAACACTTAAATACCTAAAAATGTGAGCGCCACAATTAGTACAATCGGGCGACTTCGTAAAAGCACCCGCAGAGTTTAAACAGAGTGGTCGCTGAGATCACCCTTCAACGGGTTTGATACCGCTTCACCCTCCACGGTCAGGCTGACTTATAAAAAATTTAGAAAACTTATTAATAACATCATTTTATTTAATTAGAATTACATTTACTCATTCCTATTTTATGTGTGCTATAAATGCCCGAAATACTAATAGGCCATCGTGCACATTTACAAAAAACAAAAAAATATACCAAAAAGTGCATTAGGATGGCGAGAGACTCGGGAGATCAAGTTTATTACGCGTAAAGTGTCGGCAACGTGCAACCACATTTATTTTTCGCCCCAAGCCACAGACGCTATACTACTTTATATGACACCGCTACCCACTCCATATTACACTCTCAACCCTTATTCTAAATGTTGCAATCGACGAGTCCACACTCAATAAACTACTGTGGCAACTTAAATTCTCAAAATTTAAAACAACCCCATTACTGGAGAGAATGCATGCTTTCTTCTTAATTTTTCCTTTAATCGATGCCCGTGAGTCACCTGTCAGCATATCTTACTATTGAAAAATTTGTTTTGTGGAGTCTATATTATCAGTAGATGTAAATATTTTGCTAGACTTTGTATCAATGTATCACTTGACCTTTAGTGGATTTGCCATGAGCCATGTTTGGTTAGTACAGTTGCTGGGACTGTCCTCGATCAGATACCCATTTAGGCTTCTTACTGTCTGTTATAATTCTTAATTGATCAATTAAATGATATATATAAGGGGTGAGGTCCACCCTTTTCAGTTGTAAATAGATAGTATTCTATTTTTTCTTCTCTTAAGATTTTATTTTTAAATATAGTAATCAAATAAATAAGGTTTCATCGCATTTCACTTTAGAATCCCAATAAAATATGTACACATTAAATATTATAAGCAATTTAATGTATTTGATTAATGACAGTGGTTATTTTATATTGGAGATTATTTAAATTATGTATATATTATATATTGGTAATTGTTTAGTATTATACTATATACTTGAGTAATTTCACTGTGAGGGTTTCTGCAAATCGTCTTGACACTCTCACACTGAATTGACATAGATTGGATTTTAAATAATAATAATTATTAAGTTTTTCTGCAGCAATTATGTAAGTTATTTGATCGTTAGCACAGCACGTAAAGTATTAAGAGATTTAATATTATAATACGCTCAGAAAAGACAGAATTATTTAACAACGAAATTTCCTGTCGTTCTCTTTATTTGAGTTTTGAAATAAAATTTTTGAAACAAATATGGTTGATACACATATGAAATGCGTTTTTAAAGATTATCGACAATAAAGTCGATTACTCGAGACTATTATTGTTTATAAAAATCGATTTATTTTTTCCTAATTTCGAGAATCGGTATTATACGACAAAGCTGTTACGTAAAATTTATCTAAAATAAAAAAATTTTTACTTATAAACAATATTTGTGCGTAAATAAAATACAAATTAATTAATCGCAAAATACAAGGTAGAAATTTATACCAACAACACACAACATCAACACTACACCATATCTATACTTTGAACAATCATAATCACACACATACATACTAACTCCTCTCCACTCCAGCACTCCAACACACACACACAGCACACACACACACACACTAGCTCTATCACACACACCAATACACACAACAAGCAAAGTAGTAAACAACACACACACACACACTACACCAACACAACATAACACAATCTACACACCATTACTTTCGATTATTTACATCGATTGACATATCTAAGCTACCACTATACCTATATTATTATATATATACTATTATCTATATACTATATTATCAATATCACTATTATAATTATATATATACCAACTACTTATAATATAACTAATAATATATAAATATATAAATACGTATTCAGTTATAATATATGTATAGTAGTATATACATGAGGCGATGCGAGCCAGCTTACAAGCAAGGGGGGGCAGCTTAAAAATTTTATAGAGTTATAATATATATATATTACTACTATATTATATTACTACTATATTTATATAATTATTATTTATATATATATATTACGTGAGCACAAGTATATATTTTAGAGGGGATACAAAGTTAGTCACTATATATATATATATATACTACTATATATATATATATATATATATTATATATATATATATATATATATATATATATTCATATATATATATATATATATATATATATAATATATATATATATATATATATACTGATACCTATACTACCTATCTCTATATATATACATATGTATATACGCTCTACATATATATATAGAATAAGAGTATTGTTTACATTGCTCATGACTGATTACTCAGAACGGTAGTATATTCTATACGCTCATAGGACCGTTATAATCCTAGCCATGATTACATATATATAATATATCATATTATTATATATTATTCATTAGTGAGATTAGGGCCGGATAGTGATATATATAGCCGTAGTAATATATAGAGCCGTGATATACCGAGATATATCCGGCCCGGATAATATATTACAGGTAATTATAGGTATAATGTATATAATAATTATAGTATACCGGATAGCCAGATACCGGATATCCGGCCAAGTCTGTTTTATATATATATATATAAATATTGTTTGTCATAAAATTTTTATCATTTTTTAACTTTATGTTCTAAAAAATAAATATTGCTTTAGAGGTGTGGGCGGTGACCTTGGTTTTAACTTTTTTTATATGCTTAGTAAATTTTAAGAAGTATTTAAATTTTTGCAGTCTTTGAGTCGCGTTCAGGTGAGTAGCGGTGAGGAGGTAGAGGCTGGAGAGCTGAGGAAGTGTGATTTATATAATGAGATATTGATCTTTATTCTAGAGAGTTTTATTATTTTTAAAAAAATATAATAATTAGGTTTTTATAATAATGTTATATTATATTATAGTGTTTTCTCTTGATAATATTAATGTGTATAAACGTCAGCTATTGTGTTAGAATTAGAGTGCGGAATGGTGATCGGGTGGTAGCCATCTTATATACTTGTATATGTCACTATATAAATGATGAGGGGAGAGTTCCTTGTATGAAGACGAGATTATATAACTCTGATATTTGATTGACTTATATATATTGGTATATGTTAGAGATGCACGATGGTAGTAGACGAAGTGTTGAGTATAGTTTAGGGCTGTTTAGAAGGCTTGGTATCAAAAGACTTATGAGATTTTTGTTCCAAAGCATGAAGTAAATCACGAGTGATGTTTAAGATGCAGACATGGGACTGATGTCTCTAGAGACGTGGAAAACACGAATAGATTGTCAGTTAGCACACTACACACACAACTTAAAGATATTGAGAGGGATATGGGGTGAGGCCAGATGTTTGGGATTTTCCGCAAACTCTACAAAGTGGTATGAGTATCGGGGGTGAGCGAGAAGAGGAGGGCGAGGGAGGGTGTGGAGATATTAGTATTATGGAGGAAGACGACTATGGGATCATAATGAGTGTATGGGGTGTGAAACAAGTGTATTTTACTTATGGTAACTGGGTATAAGTGGCACAATATACTGGAGGGGAAATGTGGGTGTTTAATATATGAGTGCATTATCGCAACTGACAAGTGATAGTAGCGAGAGACGAGGAGAGAGAAGGATTTTGGGGGAGAAGTTGTCATTCTGTTTGTTGGATTGTTTATGTGGGGTTAAAATGATAAAAATATTATGAGAATCTATAATAAGGTGATAATGAATGCTGAGTGAGTGGGAAAAGGGATGAGGTAGGAAGAAACACGAGCTGATCTTTCTATGATTAAAAAGCATTTCTACAGAGAATTGGAACTGGAAAAGTCTGATAGAGTTGTGTGTTGAAAAGAGTAGATGCAATAGATGTGTGTACACACCGGTTTCAACAAAAAGAATGAATGGAATGCGAGAGAGTGATTAATTCAGGAAGAGTGCAGATAACGGGGGAAGGCGATTCTACGCATCAATTGTTTAGTGTAATATATGGCACACAGTATTAGAGTTATGTTAAATATTAGTATGTAAAATGTGTTTAGATAGGGGTAGGGAGGAGGGAATTATTTTCGGTATTCAATTATGGTGATTGCTAGGATATAGGGTCTGGGGGAGAGGAAATAGGTTGAAGATAGAGGATAAAAAGAGGAATGATGGAAAGTGAACAATTGAATGCTTGTGTGGTAACATATAGGAAGTAGATTAAAATGCATGAGAATAAAGTACAGTGAAGTTTAGAGTACACATAGATATAGGGAGGGACAGAGATGGAGAATACGTGAAGAGTAGAACGGGAATGGGAGGTGGAAGGGAGGAAGTAGGAATGAGCCATTTAAAGATGCGAACGGCACCCAAGCTAAGTGGTGAGAGTGCCGATGTGCACCCTTCAGAACTGGAGAGTGCTTAGGAGTGATCTCATAAAAGTGCGTATTGGTTGCTAAGACAGAATTAGGAATAAGGAGAAACTGTGAGTGGAGTTATGGATGTTGTAAGAAAGGTGAGAGGAGTGATGCGAGAAAAGGAAAGATAGGTATGGCTATTAATGTGAATGGTTGTGAGTTTGTGGGATGAAGATGAGCTTGTAAGTGGAGCACTATATAGAAGGGCTTAGAGTAAATAGGAAGCAGAAGGAGCCGTGTCGGTGGAGAGATGAGATAGAGCAAACAAAAGAGGAGATGGTGTAGAAAAGTGAGGAAAATTTTGAATCGGGAAAGACTGGCTATCTATGAAAGAAGAGGTAATTTGAACAAAGAAAGAGGAGAAGAGGGGTTGGAGGCGATATAAGTGAGAGTGAGATGGCGGCTTAGAGGATAGGTGAGGCCAGAGGCGATAGTGCTAGGAGCACGAGCGCGCGGACGTACTTTAGTTGGACGTTGCATAGGAAGGGGGAGGGTAGGCCGCGCGAAGATATGCGAGGAGAGTGATGGATTGGTGAATATGAAGTGGGGAGAGGGGGAGGATTGAAATTCAAATGGAGGAAATTATTAGGTAGAAAATGAATAAAAGTGAAAAAAAGGAAGTCTCGCAGGTCATTGAGATATTATTGAGGGTTAGAGAATGTGAAATGAGTTGGCATGAGAATAGGATGGTAAGGAGGTGGAAGGAATGTTGTATAGGATTATAATAACAAATGTTACGGAGGAGTGAGGGAGGTACGAGCTGATTGGGAGCGGACTGCTTGTAAAGTAAAAAATTAGGTTCCCCTGATCATCCATCAGGTGATAAGGGGTATTTGGATCGATAGATTGTTTTTGTGTAACTAATATTTATAAACTATATAGAGATAATGGTTAGGAATCTTTTAATAAAGAAGTCTTTTAAGTGTGGTGGAAAGTGTGAACGAGAATTTGAGTTGAGAGAGTAAGAGGTTAACGAAGGCGACCTGTTATTGTGGGCGTAAGGAACAAGGAGGCATTTATTATTAGGGATAACGGGCTGGAGAGGGAAGTGGAATGTGGGCGAGGAATAGTGGTGAAGAGTGTGTGTGGAATCCAAGTTTTCACAAAAGAATCTTGTAGAGAAAAGTCTCAATGAGAGCATTAAAGGGTAAGGGTAAGTTGTAGTGAGAATGTTTTTTAGTATTTTAAGAAAGAACATGTAGATGAATAGTGAGTAAAGTAAATCGGGTGATAAGTGGAGGGTCGATCTTGCGAAGTTGTAAAATGGGTGTGGGGCGTAAAATTAAGGGGTAAAGGATCTATTAGGGCTTTTATAATAATAAGAAAGCAGAATGCAAGTGTTAGCAGTGCCTGCTATGGTAAGAGGAGAAGATGACAATGTTTGCCGGACCGATGTCGTGATGGAATTGTACGGCAGATAGTGTGAACTCAATTGTCGCCATGGTTCATTATATACTAAATTTGATTATGGATGAGTAGTGATGTCGATGATAAGATAGAAAAATGATATATATAGAGTATATAGGAATGGTATGAGGGAGGGGAGGGGGGTGAAATTGATGAATAGGAATGATAGAAGGGAAGTGATGACTATGATAACTATGATTTAGCTGAGGTAATGATTACTGCCACTATATTATGTGCGTAAAGAACCGAAGGGCTGAGGTATTATGGTAGGGATATATTATGAGACGTGGATTGTATTAGTGGACTATATAAGGGGCCTTATTAAAATAATTAAATATCCAGGTAAGATAAAGTTTAGGTTTGAAGGAGGAGAAGGTGAGAGGGGTAAGGGGTATTGTAAGTGCGTGATTAATGAGATGATAGGTAGGGTAGGTGAGGGGTAGTATTGGAGAAAGTAAAGATATTATTAGATAACTTAAGGGATGGAGTTGGTGATAATAGGGGGAGGGATAGAATGGAAGGATGATAATAGTATACTATAAAGATATTGGTGAAACATAGGAATATGAAGTGAGCTTTTAGAGTGTGTCCTGAGAGAAAAATATGGAAATAGGGGGGGATCTATCACGTGAGAAGTAAGATAGAGGAGTTCGAAAAAAATCTGTGTCCAGCGGTGCCTGTAAATGGGTGGTAGTAAATCGTGGTATTGATATGCTATGAGTATCACAGAGAAAAAGTTGGAAGTATATGAGATGATAAGGGTGATTGAGTAGCCGGTATTTGTGGCGGTTAACATAGAATAGGTGAGTAAGTATACATGAAATAGGGTATGGTATATAAGTAGGAAGAGGATGTAACTTATAGGAGGAGGGTCTTAGGTGCGGAAGATGACGCGAAGAAGGGAATGTTAAAAGGTAATGGGCATTTAGTGAGAATTAGGAGTGTATCATGAGAGGTGATATAGAAGAGTTTGGGAGTAGCGAGGGGTAATTAGGTAATATAGGAGTAGAAGTATGAGTGGAGTATCCAAAGAAGGAGAGTGGCGATGACTGGATATAAAGCAGCACTTTTTGGATGGAGGGAGTTTGTTTATTGGGTAGGAATTAGAGTTTTTTTGTTTTAGTGGTAATGTTTTTGTGCGTTTATTTGTTTGGTTTTTATTTTTATATTTGATTTAATTTTTGTTTCTGTTTTTTCATCGTGTTTTATTTTTTTTTTTTTTTTTTTTTTTTTTTTTTATTTTTTTTAATGGAGTATAAGAGGTGGTTGAGGGCGAGATGAGGGGGGGTGTGAATAGGAAGCCTGTACGCACCACTAACCCCTCAGCGGGAAACCAAAAGTGCTAGTGTATAATAAATATATATATATATATATACATAATATATATATCATTAATATATATATATATTATATTATTATATAATATATATATATATATATATATATATATATATTAATATAATGTGAATTTAAGTAACAGGCTCTCGATATTTACTGAGAAGTATTGATAGTATGGTTTATTAAAATGATATGTCTCTAGCTTATAGCACTTTCACTATTACTATTATTCTTGATGCTATCTAGTGACTGGGTAATATGAGGCACATAATATATATTTTGAGAAGCTGAGAACAAGTTTATCTTAGTTGCGAGAGACAGTGATGCGAGAGCTTACAAGTAGCAATCATATAGTGAGTACCTGCGCACCCTACTACTGTGACATGGTATGAAAATATCAATATTGATAAATATTAAATTATATCTGAGTGTTATGAGATACACTAAGAGTAATACATTGAATGAGGTTCACTCACCCTTTCATCATATTATGAGTGATAAAATGCCAACATATATATTCCCTACATCTCAGTTTTCAAGTAAACACAAATTTACGATCATTTATTGAATAATATTTAAATTATTTGAATATACAAAACAAAGTATAACGCATGATTTCAAGAGATTTCACACAGTTCCACTCTCACACTCACACACATCATTAATACATTAAGTGAGTCATCATACATACATAACATTTCTTCCTCTTGTCTTGCTATGTCACCGCTGACTATTCTATACGTTCTCTGAATGCTTCAGTTTAATGTACCTGATCGTCTTTCAATAGCTTACTCATTTGTGAGCATGTGGGCTTTTGCACTTTTGTAGAGTGCCTATCTGGAGTGCTCGAATGTTGCGCATTCCTTGACTAACGCACTCTTCTGCAGAGAACTACTGAATCAAGTAGTCTTCCAGCAGAGATATACTAGTTGTGTGGCGAGTTCACTAGATCTAGGCGAGGTAGTTATCATCAAATACTTTTTCGATGCGACGGACAGATAGATTCAGTCTCAAATAAGACTTGTTCTTCAACATCGAACGACTTTAGTTCAGCTATTCCTTTATCTCCTTCAAATTTTGTATAATCGTTCTAACTCTTCTTATATGCCTTCTAGTGGTAAAAACTATAAATGAAGCTGTCTTTTTTCCTTTAATTCATCGATTGATTTATGAATAGCATGACGGAAGTGGATGTTGAATGTCATGCAATAGAGCAGCGTTGAAATTTCAGTTAAGAAAACTCGGTAATTCCAAAAAGAAGTAGGTTATAGAAATCCAAGATACGGAGTTAATTAAGGACTAATCTCCAGAACTTCGTAGGGATTTATTTTGCTAGAGCATGGTTGCTGCGGTGCTTCATGCCTCCCAAAATTCGTAGCATAATATATCAAATCAATCCAGTTGCTCGCGATTTGATAGCTTCTTTAACACATATCATCGTCCGATTATTTTCTTTATCTATTCCGATGGCTTCCATACCATTTCCACAATATTTGAATGTGCTGCGAGGTTTATGACGATATCCCAAGGTCTTGGATTGGAGAGCAATTTACAACTGGCTCTAACATCGCAGAGTAAATTATGATACAAAATTATCAATAAAAATTTATAGAATGTTTTTTAAGGTGTTTTTGTTTTTTTTTTTTTTATATTTTTGACATGCCGCTGATGCAACTGGATATCTTGTGGCTGTATTTCTTTCAATTGAAAGGATTTTTAACCTGATATAGCCTATGCATCATCGTACAAATAGTGCTCCTAAAACACTTCTGATGCATTGTTGTTGTTCATGACCATCTAGTCTTGACATAGGCTTGGGTGTTTGGCATTAATTCTCCTTCTCAAGACCGACTCCGCGAAAAACGTAATATGTCCTTTATAGTTCCCACAGTATTGCGGATTTCCGGTATTGTGTGCTCAAATAATTTACTATTAGATTTTGTTTGTGTGAAGAGCAATGAAAGAACAATGCTTTTGTAAACTTTTTACGCAATATTGCTTGGACACCTCCTCTTTGCCAGACATCGTAGAACAGCCATCGAAACCAAGCCCACGCATCTCGGGAATCAGTTCTTCGGTCGTGACAAAAATCGTCATGGATTTTGCAATGGTTTTTGCGTCAGGCGCTTTCAGTTCTACAAAGCCATTAGTTCCCTTTGACTTCAATCGGACTTTTTGTCGAAATAGCGCACCCTATGGATAATTGTTCCTTTCCAGAATAAGCGGTTTCATCTGCTAGTTAATGCTATACGCGACGCTTCTTTTACCTTAT
>JABUQX010047059.1:0-5000 GCA_015478945.1 Trachelipus rathkii
TAGAAAGCGTCCCTGAGGAAGTCACAAAGAGCGTAAAATATTAGGTAGCATTTTGTGTGAGACTCTTCGGTTAGCAAAACTTGCGCAAACATGGGCTGACAGGATGGTCCAACAAAGTCCATTTCTTGATGCTCATCTCGCTAAAATTTAAGCCAGAACATGGGGCGCGAATCAGAGGAGAATATGTAGATGCAGTCTGCGATTTCCTAGGGATTATTCTAGACTTTGAAGGGCTGCTACCTCAAGGATCATATAACGAAAACAATGATTGGGAGACTCATACTTGGGGGTGTTGATATCGTGAAATGCACTTACCGTATTATTAGCTTAATATCCAGAGAAATAATACTTCTCACTTTCTAAATATTTTTGAAGGTCTAAGCTATATCTATAACAGGAATATATATATGACTAATTCTGAGTTTATAAATTGTGTTTTTTTCACTTAGTTTGTTAACCGTAGAAGAACTGATTGAATTTCACCACTATTTTTATATCGGCAATTGTAATTTGTGAAATATCTATTTATCCCCTAGTCACTAAAATCAACATTTGGAGGAAATATTACGCCATTTTCATAACTTCTATAGTATTATCTGCATACAAGAAAATAAGGAAAGGTTGGAGAGAAAAAATCAAGCGAAGTTTTGAGAACCCAATGAACAGAAAAATGTGGTTACATAAATAGTGTCTTAACAAATTATGAGTTAACTGCGGTATTGTTTTGACACATTTCGTCACATAATGAGATTAAGTTAATCACATCACATCATGAATCGCTCATCCTCTGCACACGATTATAAATTTTTATAACTCCCGAGAGTAGGCTAGCCTAGTAATCTTAACCCTTGTAAATATGAATTTGACATCGAAATCTTATCAATAAAAAAATTGCTTAATTGATTGCTATAAAAAATCATATGATAAAGTTTCAGTAAGTACATTATAATTGGCTAAAGCGTCTCATCAATCAATAAAACCACTCTAGGATACTTATTAAATTTGTATTAATTCATACAAATTCCGGACAAGTACGATTGATACAACAAGCAGCTTCACAAATATTGTAGTTTCCAATAAGATTGATTGGAAAAAATTCAGTGGACCTTTTTTTTGCCCATTGATACATTTAACTATATATTTTAAATGTCGCTTTTCGGAAAAGAACCTCGTTTATTGTATGTTTTTTGGTTTTTTTTTTTTGTTTTTGTCTTGTAATTTATTTGTTTTGTTTTGTTGTTTAATTTTGCGTTTTTTGTTTTTTTTTTTCTTGTGTAGTTGTAGATCTATCTCTCTTTTTCATTTGAGGTAATATATACATTCGGGAATATACAGATTCTAGAGGTAGGTCCAGCCATTTAAGCCAATATCGTATGCCCTTAAAACATTTACGACTCCCCTCCCTTGCATTTATATATGCTAATGTACTAATATCTTAAACTGGTCTTTCATTGCAATAAGATCTTTTGATCTTCATTCTATTTTGTTTACCTAATATTTATTAATTATTATAGTTTTTATTTGCTAAATATTAATTTGTTTAAAAATATTTATTTTACAAATTGAAATTTTCTCTCATACTTTTTTGTTTCGGTTAATTTACTTTTTATATGTCATTGAACAATGTAAATATATTGGCATTAGTAATAATATCCACACGAATCCCTAAAATAGCCTATACTTACTAATCCTACCCACTCAACTAACCAAACCCAACGTAACGTATCTAACGTAAGTACGTTAACGTAAGTAACGTACGTAATCGTGAATCGTAACGTATCGTTTATATAACTTTGCTCATCGAAAGAAGAAGATATAATAATATAATGCATATTCGGATAATGTCTATAATTTTATTATTATTTTATATTATTATTATATTATTATTTATTTATTATATATTTAATTATTATTATTATTATTATTATATTATTATTTTATTATTATTATTATTATTATTATTATTTATTATTTGTTATTATTATTACTTATTAATTATTATTATATTATTATTATTTATTTATTTAATTATTATATTCATTATTATTTATTATTATTATTATTTTATTATTATTATTAATTTTATTATATTATATTATATTATTATTGATTATTATTATATTTTATTATTTATTATTAATTATTAATTTTATTATATTATTATTATTATTATTATTATATTATATAGTATATTTAATTTATTTTATTATTATTAATTATTTTATTTAATTATTATTATTATATTATTTTATTATTTATATATGTATTGATTATTATTTATTATTATTATTATTATGTAATATTATTTGATTATTTATTTTATTATTATTATTATTATTATTAATTATTATTATTATTATTATTATTTATTATTATTATTGATTATTATTATTATTATACCTTCAGTCATTTTACTTCATATAGTTTAAATCTTCAATACTTCAATATTTTCAATATTTTACTTACAATATTATTCTAATTTATTTTGATTACTCGTCAGTAGTAAAATTGTTGTGCTTACATCGTTGGAAGATATCGCTATCAAAGATGCTAATGTAGAAGCATTAATATAAGAATGTTAATAGAAAAGTTTAGTATAGTAAGCTATATACTGTGTTAACAGAATGTTAATACTACTTTTTTTTTTTTTTTTTTTTTTTTCAGTTGTCACCTAACCACTACATCATTATTATAATATTCATTACTATTCATATTCTTCATTATTTATTTCATCCGCTATTTCTGTTTTTTTTTACTTTATGTCATATTTTAAATGTTCTAATCACAATATACGATGGATTATATATATTATTATAATTATTATATATTATATTATATATAGTATATAATATATATATATATACTATATTATATATATATATATAATATATATATATATATATATATATACCTATATATATATATTATATATATATATATTATTTTATATTTATATATATATATATATCATTATATATAATATATATATCTATATATAACTATTATATATATATATAATATATAATATTATATATATATCTATATATATTTAATTATATAACAACTGCTACCAATTCAACGCAGTGTTGTAGGCTATTCAGACTAACCCTTTCAAGGTAATTTCCACATCTGCTGGGATGTGCAACCTGGGCCAAGCGATGTCGCGTAAGTGTTTTGACGACCACGCGACGATGGCACTCAAGTAAGCGCGAGAAATTGTTCCTGTGGTGATATATCACCACACCAACAGGACACACGCACTCTACCCGTCACAACTCGGGCGTAGCGACAACACACTGGGCACCGCGCAGAGTGAAATACTTTGTACCGGGGAATATATTGTATTGATAAGAACTGCTAAAAATTCAACGCAGTGTGATAGGTATTCCAGAATAACCCCTTAAGTAATTTACATGCTGGGATGTGAACCTGGGCCCAAGCAGATGTCCGCGTAAAGTGTTTGACGACCACGCCACGATGGCTAAAAGTAAAGTCGCGAGAATTTGTTCCTCGTGGTAATATATCACCGCACGCAACAGGAACACGACGCACTCTAGCCCGTCACAACTCGATGTGAATTCGTAGCAGTTGTTTCACACCATACAATAATTCCCCGTTATAAAGTATTTCAACTCTCGCGGGTGCCCATGTTTTTGTCGCTACGCCCGAGTGTGGAGGGGTAGAGTGCGTCGTGGTTGCTGTTGGGGTGGGTGAAATATTCACCACAGGAACAATGTTCTCGCGCTTTACTTTTAGTCCATCGTGGGCGTGGGTCGTCAAACACTTACGTCGGACATCTGCTTGGGCGGTTCACATCCCGCGTGTGAAATTACTTAAGGGGTTATTCTCTGAATACTATCACACTGCGTTTGAATTTGTAGCAGTTGTTTACACATACAATATATTCCCCGGTTACTAAAGTATTTCACTCTGCGCGTTGCCCTGTTTGTCGCTACGCCCGAGTGTGGAAGTGCGTCGTGGTTCCTGTGGGTGGGTGGATATATCACCACAGGAACAATTCTCTCGCTTTACTTTTAGTCCATTGTGGCGTGGTCGTCAAACACTTACGCGTGAGCAATCTCTTGGCCCAGTTCAGCATCCGCGTGTGAAAATTAAACTTAGGTTACTTTTTCTGAATATATATAGTATATTATATTATAATATATATATTATATATATTATATATCTATATAGTAATATATATATATATCAATAATATATATATATGTACCTATATATAGTTATAATATATATATATATATATAGTAGTATATTATATATATATATATATTTACGATACTACTACCACATTTTTTTCCGGGAGAAGTGACTCATATATGTCAAATTTTCGTAGAAAAAGTCTACAGGGTGGTCAAAGGAATTTTGGCTCTTACCCATGGGTACAAACTACAAAGTCGAACTTTGGGAGAAAATAGAAAAGAAAAATTTCATATTTTTACATATTTACTTTGTTTATAAATTTTTTGTTTTATTTTATAAACTTCATTTATAAAAAATAAATATTCTATTCTCCTCCCCAATCCTCCTCCTTCCCTTTTTTTTTTTTTGGTTGCTGACGTTTTTGTTTTCCTTCTTATTAAGTTTGTATCATTACGTTTGTTATGCAGGATATTTAATTCAATGACCACAGTATGTTCAATTTATAAGGAATTATATATATATATATATTATAATATATATATTATATATATATATTTATATTAATATATATATATATATATATATATATATATATATATATATATATCGTCACCACTCATGAGAAGAAGCCCTATATGAAGGAAAGGATTTTAACCGCAGACCTAACAGCAAGTAGAATCGGATGGAATATCTTTCACCAGAGGCAAGTTTATTAGGTATTTCGCTCAACACCGATCAGGTTGAAGGTATCCATAGAATAAGGATTGATAGGTAAATACTACCGAGGTCAAATCGAATGAGGGTTGATGACCTTACCGTAAAAGGTTCAACCCTTGTGA
>JABUQX010047059.1:10000-12500 GCA_015478945.1 Trachelipus rathkii
ATATATATATATTATATATATATATATATATATATATATATATATATATATATATATATATATATATATATATATATATATAAAGATAAAATTGTCTTAACAATGTTGGAAAATTCAAAATCGATTAAAATTTTTAAATGAAAACAAATACAATTATGAAAATGTTCAAATCTTTCGCGTCACCCCTGAGGGGAAGCTGCGTCACCCAAAGGTGACGCGTCACACAGTTTGAGAACCACTGGTTTAAAGTATTTTGAGGAAAGGATGGTGGCGTTGGTTATATAATCCAGTTTATATTCGCCCGGATATTTATTATAGTTATTCGTGTTATAAATATATACAGATTCGATAATTTTCCTTTTTTTTGTTTGATTTGAGTGTTTCAAGATGCTTGTGTGTTTGGGGTTTATTATGTGGGTTGTTTGGGTTCGATGGTGGGTGAGGGATGAGTTTTGTTTATCATTTTGCAAGTCATTAGAGTGTTGTTTGATTCTACGGTCCAAGTCGCATGTTTCGCCTATATATATGGAATTACAGTTGTTGCATGGTATTTGATAAACGCATTGTTTTTGGGGGTTTTTAGGTAAGGGGGGCTTCAAAGTATGTTTCAGGGAGAAGGTATTGTTTTGGGTAAAAGAGATGGAGGGGGGGTAGTAGTTTTTTTATTTTGTGATCCAAAATGTAAGGTATGGGAAGGAAAGTTGAAGTTTTGTTGATATTGGATTGGGCAGGACTGTAGAATTTTTGTTTTGCTTGTTTGTAGGCTTTGGTAATTATGTGGGGGGGATATTTGAGTTTAGTGAAAGTTGAGAAGAGGTATTTGGTTTCGGTGATTAGGTTGTTTGGGGAGCAAATTCTAAGTGCCCTAAGATATAAAGCTGTGAGTGTAGCTGTTTTTGTATTTTTTGTGTGGGAGGAAAACCAGTGAATGTAATTTGGCGGGGAGGACGGTTTTCTGTAAACCGAAAATGTGATGTGGTGTGAGTTTTTCCAGTTTAACAGGGTGTCTAGGAATGGTATTGTGTCATTGTTTGAGGGTTCGTGGGTGAATTCTACAGTCCTGCCCAATCCAATATCAACAAAACTTCAACTTTCCTTCCCATACCTTACATTTTGGATCACAAAATAAAAAAACTACTACCCCCCTCCATCTCTTTTACCCAAAACAATACCTTCTCCCTGAAACATACTTTGAAGCCCCCCTTACCTAAAAACCCCCAAAAACAATGCGTTTATCAAATACCATGCAACAACTGTAATTCCATATATATAGGCGAAACATGCGACTTGGACCGTAGAATCAAACAACACTCTAATGACTTGCAAAATGATAAACAAAACTCATCCCTCACCCACCATCGAACCCAAACAACCCACATAATAAACCCCAAACACACAAGCATCTTGAAACACTCAAATCAAACAAAAAAAAGGAAAATTATCGAATCTGTATATATTTATAACACGAATAACTATAATAAATATCCGGGCGAATATAAACTGGATTATATAACCAACGCCACCATCCTTTCCTCAAAATACTTTAAACAACTACAAACACAAAAAATTACCAACCAACCATAAAATGAAAAAATAAAAAAATAAAAATTTTCATTCTGCTCCTGCCGTAGTGACAGTTCTCTTTTGTCTTTTTAACCTGAAGGAGGCCCAAAGTGCTAGCTTGGGCGAAAGCTCGCATGAATCTAATTTAAAAAAAAAATACATATAATGTAGTGTATAATCGAAAAATTAATTTAAAATGTCGTTTTATCATATAGATAGTATAATAAGTTTCGAAAAATAAAATCAGTTTTTAACATTTAAGTTTTCAACTATGCACACTCCCTAGCCCCGTGCATGCATTTGTTATTTTATTACGCCAAGGGTTAAATACACCTTTAATATAATATCCGCGTTGAAGTGGTAATTTAAATTTATATATATGATTATTATTATTATTATTTTTTTTTTTTTTATTGTATATATATTTTTTTATATATATATATATTATATATTATAATATATATATATATATATATATATATATATATATATATATATATATATATATATATATATATATATATAGGTCCTATTCTGTTTTACGACTCCGTCAGTTTTGATTTTTTTTCTTTTTAATATAGTGCTACTATATGATACTAACAATGAATTTCAGTGGTAACGGACATGATTCAAAAGGTCGAAATATTTTAAATAATTTAAAAATCACATTTATGTTAAATATTGTTTCAAAATGAAATATCTCGAAAAGTACGACGCTTACAGAAACCAATCACATATTTGGAATCAACGTATAAAGCCTATTACAAAAGGTAAAAATTAGGGCTTCAGCTGACGGGGACAGAGGGGGGACAAAAGCCTACAATTTCATGTGAGGGCGGAGGAACCCCTACACACCCAAATACCAAAGAGCGGGGGTTCCGGAGACCCTCCGGAGGGGGGGAAATAGTCCTACCCTGTCGTTCCCCGGAAGGCCGAG
>JABUQX010047059.1:15000-18256 GCA_015478945.1 Trachelipus rathkii
TGATATAATATCTAATTATTAATATTATTATTATTATTATTATTCTTATTAAATATATATTATTATAATAATTATTATTATTAGTATTATATTATTATTATTATATTATTGTCAATATTATTATTCTTTTATTTGCTACCTATCATTTATATTTACAGACATCCTATATATATATATTATTATTATTATATTATTATATATATATATTATTATATTATTATTATTATTATTGTATATTATACATTATTATTATTATTATTATTATATTATTAATTGGGTATATTATTATTATTATTATATATTATTATTATTATTATTATTATTATTATTATTATTATATTATTATTATTATTATTATTATTATTATTATTATTATATATATTATTATATATTATTATTATTATTATATTATTATTAAACATATATATATATATTATTATTATTATTATTATTATTATTAAATATATATTATTATTATTATTATATTATTTATTATTATTATTATTATTATTATTATTATTATTATAAATATTATATTAATATTATTATTATTATTATTATTATTATTATTATTATTATTATTATTATTATTATTATATGTACTTTATTATTATTATTATTATTATTATTATTATTATTATATTATTATTATTATTATTATTATTATTATTATTATTATTATTATTATTATTATTATATTATTATTATTATTATTATTATTATATATTATATATTATTTATATATATATATTATTATATATATTATATATTATTATTATATTATTATTATTATTATTATTATTATTATATATATATATATATTATTATTATTATTATTATTAATATTATTATTATTATTATTATTATTATTATATTATTATTATTATTATTATATTATTATTATTATTATTATATATTATTATATTATTATTATATTATACATATATATATATATTTTTTTTATTATATATATATTCTTATTATTAATTCTTATTATATTATTATTATTATTATTATATATATATTATATTATTATTATTTATTACATATTATTATTATTATTATTATTATTATTATTATTATTATTATTATTATAAACATTTTATTATCATTATATATTATAATTGAAAATTATTAATACTGATATTATTATTATTATTATTATTATTATTATTATTATTATTATTATTATTATTAATATATGATATTATTATTATTATTATTATTATTATTATTATATATTATTATTATTATTATTATTATTATTATATATAGAAAGAGTATAGATATATATATTATTATTATTATTATTATTATTATTATTATTAGTGGTATTATTATTATTATTATTATTATTATTATATTATTATTATATATTATTATTATTATTATTATTATTATTATTATTATTATTATATTATTATTATATTATTATTATATTATTATTATTATTATTATTATTATTATTATTATTATTATTATTATTATTATTATTATTATTAGGTATAGATGTATTTATTATTATTACTATTACATATTATTAAAATGTTATTATTATATTCTTATTATCAATGCTCTTATTATTGCCACATGTTCTGCTTTGTAATTTTTTATATTACTATAATTATTTTTTCATTTTATTATATATATATATACCCGTATATATATATTATTATTATTATTATATTATATATTATATATATATATATATATATTATACATATATGCATATATATATATATTATTATATGTTATTATTATTATACATATATATACAGTCCCTGTGAGTTCCTCCCCGATCATCTTTTTTTCTGTTTTGTGTTTTATCTCTCAAAGTCTTCCGCAGAAAAAAACCGAATATAGATTTATATTTCCATATATATAAATACCGATATATATAGTATATATATATATATATATATATATATATATATATAGTATATATATATATATATATATATATATATATATAGAGAGAGAGAGAGAGAGAGAGAGAGAGAGAGAGAGAGGCTACTATGTATGAACATGTTAGACGAGAACAAAGTGAATTGACTTGACTTATTCATTGCTCTTTATTTGCAGAAATTCAGGTTTTCCAGGAAACTCCAATCATTTGAAAAATTGCTCAAAAACAGACTTATTCTAAAACATATTTTTATTGATTGCCTATTTCTGGCCATCTGAAAAATATTACATCAAATTTGTTTTAATAATTCTTTGACTTTTTTATTTATTAAAAATATTCTTTCTTAAACATTTTTGAATCTTTACGTTTTCATTTTCTTAAAAAAAATAAATTGAGATCCTTTCGTAACATACACCTACCTCTATGTGTAGTAGAATAGGAATGTTGTATCAATAAGCTTTGTTGCACAATCAAATTTGTCTTCATCGGTTCTGTACATGTTAAATTTAAACAAATATGCAAGTACATAATTTAAAAAAAAAATGGAATGAAAAAAAAAAAAAAAAAAAAAAAAAAAAAAAAATTACAGTCGTATGTTACTCATTGCTGGACTATGGACTAGGCAATGGCTTCGGTCAAACTTGGATTAAGTCCCCAGCAAGACCCTGTATCCGATTCCTGGACTCAGTATAGCTCTAAGAACTTACATGTATATATATATATACTATATATATATATATATATATATATATATATATATATATATATATATATATATATATATATATATTATGTATATATCTAAAAATTTATATATATATATATATATATATATATATATATATATATATATATATATATATATATATATATATATATATATATATATATATATATAAATATATATAAGTATTAAATTTATATAATTATAAATTTATAGATATAGAAAGATATATATATATATATATATATATATATATATATATATATATATATATATATATATATATATAGCCTATATATATATATATATATATATATATATATATATATATATATATATATTAGTTATATTATATATATATATATATATATATATATATATATATATATATATATATATATATATATATATATATATATATATATATATATATATATATATATATATATATATATATACATATATATATATATATATATATATGGTACATGTGAGCTGGATGACCCGCAAACTTGAGTAGTTTTTTTTATGTTGAAAAAGTTAAAAATGCAGTATAATTGACAAGAAATTGCTTTCGGAGTGAAGCTCAGATTCTTTCCTTTTTTTAAATTTTTTATTAAAAATTG
>JABUQX010047060.1:0-5000 GCA_015478945.1 Trachelipus rathkii
ATATTTTGGTCTCCATTTGTCAGGATCTTTGATTCACAAGGCCTCTCCTCTCGAACTCCCTTTTTTTTAAGTTAAATAGAATACCTTATTAATTATATGTTAAACATGTCATTTATTATATAAATATATACATTAATAATAGATGATATATATATATAGAATATCATATATATTATATATATTATAAACATTACTGATATATAGAAATAATATATATATAATATTCAATTTTATTAATATACTATAATAATATATATATAATGGTCGAGCTTTTGTAGATATTTAACCGTTCATATGTAATCTTTATAAAAACTATTACTACTACAGTAAACGGAACTAACCTTCCTGGATTGCTGGCTTTAGTACTAGTTAATGATGAAAGTTAGGGAAAGTAAGTTAAAAAAAAAAAAACTTGTATCATATCAAACCAATATTAATTCAGTTAAACTTACGAGCAGCATAAGAACCAGCATTATTAGGAAATAATGTGCTAAAATTTCAACATAGGAAATGTAATAAAATAAAAAAAATTAAAAAATTATTGTTAATAAAAATTAAGTGCTATATTTATAGACCTAGTCAAACGATTTGAAATTTGAAAAGAGGCCCTTTATGGTTTTCTCGTTAATAATAATAGACTTTCTATTAAATTTTGCTTTTTTTTTTTTATACTCAAAGAATACCCCAAGAGGCACCTATCCGCACGAATGGGCAGGATGTCGGGCTCTCTCCGCCTATTCCGGGGGAACTACGGGGTAGGACTAATTCCCCCCCTCGGCGGAAGGGTCTTCCAGGAACCCCGCTCTTTGGTCATTTGGGTGTGCGGGGTCACTCCCCCCTCCCTCGGGGTATGGACAAACGTCAGCGCCCCCTACTGTTCCCCGTCGGCTCGCAGCCACCCTAGTGTCTTGCGTTAAAAGCATTTTCATTCATAGTAAGAAATTTACCAAGGATTCCAAAATGTATTCCCTTTCGCTGTAGCTATTACATTTCTACCCATTATATTATTTTTATTTTTTTTTTTTTTTTTTTATTATTTTTTTTACATACTTCCGCGACGTAAAATGGGACCAGCATTCACCGATGGGAATTCCTTTTACATGTAGCATTAAATAGTTTTTTAAGCTACATACTGCGGTATATTCTAAACGTGGCCTATATATATATTACGTATATAATTATATTTATATATATATATATATATATATATATAATTATATATTATATAAGCTACTGATATATATTATATTATATATTATTTTATTAATTATATATATATATTATTATATATATGTAATAATATATATACTATATATATATACTAATATATATTTATTATAAATGTATAATATTATTACTAATATATATATAATATATAGTATATTATATATTTAATATACTATAATAATATATTATATATATTGAATAATAATATAATAGTTGTCCCTGTAGAACGCGGTTAGGTTCTGACCCCCCGCTTGATAGGCCGACATCTGGCTATAAAACTTTCACCCCATGAGAAAGTCAGTAAACATTTTAAAATTTTTACCTATTTATATAATAGGTAAATTTAAGGAGGGGTTTTTATTTATTCTTTTTAATTAATTGAATAAGTTCAATAAAAATGTTAATTTGACCAGCACAGATTTATAAAATTTTATTTCAGGACTAATTGTTAAGTAGATATGCTATCTACCAGTAAATTATCTTACATATCTTAAATTGAGCAACAAAAAAATTCTATTTGTTAATATTGCATGGAAAATTTTTATGTTAATAGCTTTTAAATCATTTGGCAATAAAAAGATTTCTGAGCTATGTGTAATTGCTTCGCCAATGAATTTCTCTATGTTAAAATTTAATGACATGAACATTCGACAAAAGTTTCATTTCAAAGTTGTAAATAAAGTTGAGTCATAGAGATGAAGGCGGTTCGACATCTGTTAGTCCTGCATGGCTGTTTATTTATAGATACTCGCGTTATCGAGGTAATTGAACGCATTTTGCCTTTTTAGGACTCACCAAATATTTCTCTTTTTTCTTTTCATTTGCAATACCGTATAAGCCATGTATAATTTACAAAATTATAATTTCATTTGTCAATATTTAATTTAAATATTTTCACATATGTATTACATCATTTGTCCTATTGAATTTTCATTTTAATTTGATTTCTATTCACTATCTATTTTGAACGACGCGGTATGCAAGATCGCGTTTTATAAGACCGCGTTCTACGATGGACTATTAAATATTATATATTTATAATATATAGAATATAATATATTTATATATTTATATATATATATACTATATTTATGATATCAAATTTTTCATTATTGAAGTCGCTCGCCATTTGTATTTCGGTTACACAGCCGCTATGAATTATAATATATTATATATATTATATATATATAATTATAACTTATTTAATATATTACATTTAAATATAAATTATAATTATTTTATATATTATGTAATATATGGATATTTATATAAATATATATTATATATATATATATATTATATATATTATATATTTAATATATATATATAATATATATATAATTTTATTCTATTATATATTATATTATTATATTAGGATATTATATAGTATTAATATATTATTATATATTATATTATAACTATATATATACTATATGTGTTATTATTAAATACAATATTTATATAATATTATATTATTTGTATATAATATATATCTTATATAGTATATATTATTTATGTGGAAAAAATGTTTAAAAAAAAAAAACAAAAAACCATTGTGTTTATTTAAAAAAAAAACAATAACCAATGTTCTTTTTTTGTTTTTTTGTTGGTTTTTTCGCTTTTTAAGCATTAAATTAAAGTATTAAAGTTCTGAATGGATTTCCAATGAAAGAAGCAATAATGAAAAACGTTATACAAAGTTGGTAAAACATATTTTAAAACATTCCTTAAATAATTTCTTTAGAATTTTTGAAAAAGTTTCAAATTTTCTGTAAGAAATTGAACAAATATTTTTTTCTTAGTTTCTATTGAGTATCTTAAATTTTATCTCCGGGGGTATGATGTACTGTATTTGGTGGGTCCTTCTTAAAAAAAATGTTTTTAGTTTCATATATTTTTAAACCCAAAAAGTGCTATTATATTTGCAATGCACCCAAAAAATACATACATTAATTGGCCAATTGCATGATATGACGGACAATGCACTATATATTTGATCTCTCTTTCAAGGTATGACAGATGATGAATGACGCAAAAGAACAAATCTGCTCTACCAGCCACATTTTCACAATCCTCACCACTCAGAAACTTATAGAAACTTTGATAAATGTCGTATCTAAGCGAAGGATAATGACTCCCAAGATGCTTGAAAACAAGGAAATCATCGGTATTTAAAACATGTTACAATTTACAAAAAAAACAACAAATATATATATAATATATATAATATATATATTAATTATAATATATATTATATATATAAATTATATATATATATATTATATATATATTTGTTTTTTTTCTGGAAATTACATGTATTTAAAACATTATTCTTGTTTCAAGCTCTTGGCATTCATTGTGTTAACCATTGTATGCCAACATTTCAAACAGTTTAGAAATACATCTATGGTGTTTGAGGATATTGTGAGATAATGTGGCATAGGTAGAGCAGCAGGATTTTCTATTTTGGTCATTTCATCTTCTAATTTAAAAGAGATTTCCAATAACGAAGTGACATTGTCGTCATATCGCATTTGGCCATTAATTATATTTTTTGGATTGCATTGGCAAATATAATAATTTTTTGGAGGTCAAAAAATAAACTAAACATTTTTTCAGATAGAGCTTTTAGGATATAATTACCCTTAATTTATTTACTTTATGAGATTTATGTAAACTCAAAAATACAGAATAATTATCTTCGTTACATTACAAGGAAATTTGAAATTTTAAGAATCTACGAATTAATTAGAATTTTAAAATCATAGTAAGTTTTAAGGGCAGCCTTCTTTTCAGTATTTCTCAATACACCATTTTTAAACGATTAAAAGCTTTATTAAACCATCAAAAATAGGGCGTAAAACCCAACAAGAACAACAAAAAAAACATGGTTATGTTGTTTTTCATGAAAAAAACAATGATTTTTGTATTTTTTTTTTTTTAACATGGTTTTTCCAACCCTAATATACTATACATAATATATATATATTAATTATATATATATATTATATATTATCTATATATAATATATATATATTATGATATATATAATATAGGATATATATATATTATTTATATATTTATAATATATCATATATATATAATATTATTTATAATATAATAGTCATATAATTATATATTACATATTAGTATATATAATAATTTTATATCATAAATATATATATATTATATATATATATATATATATTATGATATATAGTATATATATGATATATCCTAGATATATATATTTTATTATATATTATATATATATATAGTAGATTTATTATATATATATAATATAAATATTAATATATACTATATATATAGTAATAAATTTAATAACTGCTCGTGAACCGAAAACATGGGAGGCACTTCAAAATAATTAAATGTTATTTATACTTTATATATATATATATTAATATTTATATATAATAAAATATGTATTAATAATTATATATATATATAATTATTATTATGTTAGTCGTCCCTCGTAGAACGCGCTCTTATAGAACGCGATCTTGCTATACCTTTTACAAAAAAGAGTGATAAAATCAAAGAAAAATCTTAATTACAAAATTGAAAAAAGAAAATCTAATCTGTAATTAATATGCAAAGATAATTTTAATTGAAAAATAAAATGATATAATTCTGAATAGGTATAACCATATTGGTTAACAAAATAATGAAGAAAAAGGAACAAACAAGAAAATATTTGGTAAGAGCTAAAAAAAGGCAAACGCCCTTTCAAATACCGATTAACGATGTATTTC
>JABUQX010047060.1:10000-47549 GCA_015478945.1 Trachelipus rathkii
AGTTCGCTTATGATGTTGCTGGCCCCAGGTACTAATTGCTCTCGCGCCGGCCACTCATTTCATTCACATCAGTGGCTGGGCTCGGCTGCGCATGTCCACTTACATATCAAAGGCCATGTCTTTGTAGTACCGGCTGCTACCAAGTAGAAAGTTCCCATCTTAAGGTCGCACAGTATGATCCATTGTTGCTGTGATATTGGTTTTGATCGCACAATGACTAGCTTCATATTTCTCTTTAGGAGTGTTAGAAGCTGCGAAAGAGAATTGAGAGCGAAACCGTTCTTGTTGTGTATGCAACTCTTCAAAAGCGGCATTATGCTACTGTCTTGTGAAGAGGTCCAATCTCTCGATCATATTGAGGAGCGCCGATTATTGAAGGAAGCCCCCGTACATACTCAGGCAGATACCCGAGGTCTTCCTCTCGCGAAGTACCATGTAAGTCCGGTGCCTTCTTAGAAAACGTTATAACGCGCCGTCCTCACCTAGTAGATTTTTCTCTTTGAGTTCTGGACCAACACGCTGGGTGGAAGTCTATCGACAGCTGAGATCCCGAACAGTCATTAACTCAATGTGCAAAAGGGCTGGCGACCATCTTTGTCCATACTCCTCACTCTGTAATCTCCCTCAATATCAGTGGTGCCTTGTCGCCGCCTGCAGGAACTATTTTGCAACGCTGCGCTACAAAGTTCTATCGCGTGAGCAACTGGACGGCGTGCAATGGAATCGGGGTACTGGAGCTGCTCCGAATTCTTCCGTTGGATGACGTATATCGATGGAGCAAAAAGACAATCAATTCAACTGTCCGCCTCCACCATCGGAGTCCAAACTTCGTAAATATTTCTGCCTTCGTCCACCCGAGATATCACATGACTCTTGCACACGTGTTGCGGTGCACAGATATCTTGATCACCTAGCTTGACTGAAGAGTAAGCCTGTGCCGCTTCACAAAAGCTTTAAGCTAGCCTTCGTGCATGCCAGCGTGTATTATCCGCAGATGTAGCAGAAAACGTCAGGATTATTCTGCTTTGACACGTGCGTGAGCATACAATATCTGAAAAGAAAGAAAAAAGTTTCATTAGTCATTTCATCTGTGATTCCTAACAGTATATGAATTTGCCTATTATTCCAGCAAATATTACGGATTGATCAAAACCTCAGCATTATTTAGACTTAATTGGTGTTTGAGTCAAAATCACCTTGGTTATGACTCTATAAGGCGTCAACTTTCGAGATCAGCAATAGGCTACCTGACGAGCCTTACATATGATAATTATCTAACCTTCTCCGCACACATCGAAAATATCTCAAAAGTGACCTGACCTAGCCAACAAGGTTGATTTTTGACTTCAGAACACCAGAATTAGTCTAAATATGCTGAGAAACCCCTGACGATTTTTTGGCTGTTACCGATTATTATTATTATTATATTATTTTATTATTATATATTACTATTTTTATAATTCTTATTTATTTATTATTAATTATTATATATATTATGATTATTCATTATTTATTATTATTATTAAGTATTTTATGATTGTCTATATTTTTTGTTGTTTAATTCTTTTTTGTTTTTGTGTTGTTGTGTATGTTGTTGGTTTGTTGTTGTGTTGTTGTTGTTGTTTATGTTGTTTTTCTTTTCTTGTCGTTTCTGTTGTAATATATGCTGTTTTTGTTATTCTTTCTGTTGCTACTTTGGTAATGAAGTGTTGTTTTGTTGTTGTCTTGTGTTATTTTGTTGTTGTTGTTGTTGATTATTGTTGTTGTTGTTACAGTGTTATAATGTTTTATATTGTTATTGTTGTTGCTGTTGTTGTTGTTGTTGTTTTATGTTGTTGTTGTTGTTTATTCTTTAAATTGTTATTACTTATTATTAATTTTTATTATTATGTTCTTTATTATTATTATAAATTTTATTATTTTTATTATTATAATGAACATCAATATGCTTATTACTATTTTGATGTTATTTTTAAATATTTTTATTAAGAATTATGCTACCATTATTTATATTATTTATTACAATATTTTATTTTCTGTATTTTCTTCATTTTTGTTTTACATATATTTTTTTTATTCATTATTAGTTATTTTTGTGAACATTATATATATCTATTTTCTTGTATTTCTTTGTTATTGTTATTTTATAACTAATATGAAAAATTAAAATTATATTATTAGTATCTTTATTTTATTATTATTTTATTTATATTCTTATTTTATTGATTATTATATCTCATTATTAATTAATTATGTAGTATTAGGTTGTTAGTTACGGTTAGTTATTAAATTAGGTTAGGTTAGGCTCTAGTCTAGTCTGGTTAGGTAGGTTAGCTTAGTTGGTTAGTAGCCTACTAACTTTAACCTACATAACATAACCCCCCCCTAACTATTTACACTTAACTTATTAACCTACCAACTACTTTAACTACCTAAACTAAACTAACCTCCTAACATAACCCAATCACCATAACCACTATTAATAATAATAATAATAATAATATAATTAATAATATCAATAATTATAATTATATTAATTATATATAATATATAATAATAAATCATAATATTAAATAAATTTAGTAATATATAATAATAAATATATATATCAATAATATAAATATAAATAATAATATAATAATAATAATATATAAATATAATGAATATAATATAACATATTGATTGGTTATAAAAATTCGAAATCAAAGGCTTCTTCTTACTCTCAGATAAAGTATTACTTTTTATAAGATCTGCGTCAGTTTACTTCAGACTATTTGCAGACGTTGCGAATCTCTTTTTATCATGCTCTTCCCTATTCGCTATATATTATATCAAAGAACTGGCTTGGCCCCACAAAGTTGAGCTATGCGCACATATTGCGCTATGCCGCACTATAATATCCGCTCGCCGCAAGGCGACTTAGGCCACCAATTTTAAAAGGCGACTACAAGGCCACAGCATTCTGTGCGCTATACGCGCGCAACGAGCAGAAAGCCCATATTTTTACCCTAAGTATTAGAATTAGAGTTCCGAATCTGTTCATCCTCTAAACCCAGTCTAAACTATATTATCTATTTAAATTATATATTATATATATATTATACTTAATAATATAATATATATTAACAAAAAAAATACAATAATTACTATTTATATATAAACTCGAACAAAACTTAAATCATTAATATTGTTCTTTAATATTTGAAAATTCGATATTTATAATATAACACTATATCACCTAATAAACAAAATATATATTATTAAATTAATATTTATATATAAAATATTATAAATAATAAATTATGATAAGAAAATATTTATATTAAACTGATTTTGACCGAACACAAGAATTTGACACCCGCTTGTTAACATAAACATAAAGGAAATGTTATAGGCTTCAGTACATCTATTAATGGTACTAGATCAAATTGATTTTCAAAATAAACCATATCCTCAAGTACACTAAGCGACTCGCAAGTAAGAACCATGAAAAAAACAACATCAACAAAAATAAAAAATTACTAAAATAAACTCAAACATCCAAGTATAAACCTGAATTCTATTTTATAAACCAAAGAATAAACAATAGGAAGGATGACTGTATAAGAGTCTAAATAAATATATAAAATAAATAAATAAAGGAGAAAGTTTATACTAATAAATGAAATAATTAAATTAATAAGAGATTATAATATTTAATTAAAAAAATAAATAATTATAATATAGTGTGTTGTTCTTCTTAGTTAAAAAGTCATACGTATATTATAATTTATACTGACACTAAAGGAAGGAATAAATTAGCTCAAAATAAATTAATAAATTTAGTAGATCTAACAATCCACCAGCAACCGGAACGAATGTCGTAATGTAGACTAGCAAAAGGCGCATATTAGTAGACTGCAATAGGCGCTAGTATAGAGGCGCATTGTAAGGTGAACTCATAAAAATAATTATAGGGCTACATAGGCGTACTAAAGTATCGAACCTACATAAATGATCCGGCGGGACAATAGGCGCAATAAAGCGCATAAGGTAGCGCCAAATAAGGCAGCCGGCGCAGCTACAATAAATACCTAACTTCCCTCCCGCTAGTCACCTAAGCCTCTTAATTATATATACCTATATATACATTAATTAATATAATATATCATTTAGATATTAATAGATAATCATATACTATATTATATAAGAAATATATAAAATATAAATAATAGAAGAGCGACTGTATTGAGGAATAGCGCGCTAACGTAACCACGCTGATTAGACTTAATAGTTACGTCTACGATTATCAAAAACTCGTACAGATAACGAAATAAAACAAATTTCTTAAATAATAACATATAAAATAATAATTAACAAAAAATAAATTAATAAATAAAATAAAATAAAATAAAGAAATATCGAAAATAATTTTGAGAGAGAAAAGATTTATGTAAAAAATTACAAAAAAAAAGAAAAAGAAATGAAATAAAATTAAATATAAAAATATTATACTGAAATACATTTAAAAAAGTACAATTAAAAATTATCAATTAAATAATCAATCATATTAATTATCAATATATCAATTAATAATATAAAATAATCAATTAAATTAAGTAAATCGAGAATAATTATATATTAAATTATATCAGATATTAAAATGTGTTAGAGTAAAAAAATAATAATAATTAAAAATTAAGTTTAAAAAAAAAAAATTTACCCTCAAGATACCACACACGAAGCGAGAATCCAAAATCCGGACATAATTACCGTTCCTCCAATTACGCACAATACAGCCACACACACACCGCATCAGCACCACCACACATCGACAACAGGGACACCCACAGGTAACGAAACAGTCCCACCCTCCACCCGAAACTCACTTTATACAGACTCGCCCCTCCACCCGTAGTACTCATGAGGATATCCCTACCCTTTCACAAATAAGTTTTTCTACCCCTGAATTTCTCCAATCATTTACACATTCCTGTATTCTATGATATATATATATTCTTTTTGAAAGAATTAATGTATAAATTTTTTAAACGTGTTAAAAATAAATTCGAGTCGGTATATTATTTCGGATTAATCCATGCCCTAGTTAGGTAGGCTTATTGGTAAGTTTGTACCAATAATATACTATAATAAACATAAACCGGATAAAATTTGTAATAGGCGGGCGCTGTTACGTTTATTTAATTATGGTCGCTGAAATGTAGTCAGACCTGCAGTAGTGGTTTCTTTATTTCATCTGGATTGATTACTATTTTATAGGCAGGAGTCTTTCTGAGTTCGAAAAACTAATAACCTGATCTTCACAACTTTCACTCTGTCTTAGTAATCTGTTTCTCCTTTGCCAATCATATTCAACATTTCCTTCCTGCCAGAGTTGTTCTCTCATTCGTCCTGCATCTAAGAAAGCAACTACTCTCAACTCTCTACTATTGCCCCATTGCATTAACATCCGTCAATTCCAAATTTTGGATGTTTTCTTGAAGATGTAGAAACTAATTATTTCATCTATTTCACATCAGAAAGTCTGAAAAGGTTCCATTGGAAAGTTCATCTGGTTAACTTCACTCCCTTTTTTAGCTCTTGCTATTCTATCTTTTGGCAATTTGGTGAATTCTTTGCTGTGACCCTGGACATATCGAAATCTTTCGATAGAAACTGGTAAAAAATTTATATATAAACTTTAATCTTTTTGAGTCTATTCTTCTCTCAGTATATAAACTACTTTATGATATCTTTTTTGGTGGATCTATATCATCTCTTGTAGACAGCCACT
This sequence comes from Trachelipus rathkii, assembly GCA_015478945.1. Lineage (NCBI taxonomy): Eukaryota > Metazoa > Arthropoda > Malacostraca > Isopoda > Trachelipodidae > Trachelipus > Trachelipus rathkii. Next base: position 15,774 of record JABUQX010047060.1, read on the forward strand.
CTTCTTCCTTTAATCTATTAATACTGGTGTTCCACTAGTTTCTGTTCTATCCCCTAATCTCTCTTAACTTCTTTGTCACTTTTTCTTCTATGCACTCTTACACCAATCTCTTCTCTTTCATTGTTCTTTTCATTTTGAAAAGCGTCATGAAAGACCACAAATAGCTGCTACAAATATGGTGACTTTGTATCAATTGAACTTAAATTTTTTCTTATTTCTAATTGAAAACCTGAAAGCGTGGTTATTCTCAAACCCTCAAAAACTTAGATCTTTCATACACTCGACGGAATCTTCCTTACAAATATAGCATCTTTTATATAAGAAAAAACTACTCTACTACTCTAGCCACACTCTGTCCTTAATATTTATGATGTTTCCCCTGTTCTTTGAACTTTCCAGGGAACATCACACTTTCTATCCCTAAACAGGCATCTAAGAGGTTGGGAGTCCTTAGGTATCTTCAGAATAGCATTACATCACTGTAGATGTATATGCCATAGACCCTCTTTTTATCTGTTATACATTATATATCTGTGGTGGCTTCGCTCACATAACACTTTTTTGAGAAAGAGGAAAGTCTAGAGCTTTTAACCTATTCAACTCGTTTCCACTATCACAAGAACAATTCAATCTTACTCTGATCGCAGAACTGCTAAATCAATGCTAATACGCTATTGTTATTACAAAAAATATTTTTTTATTCTGAGCTTTGTCACTATATGACGTCTCCTTTGAGGAAAACTCTCATCATCGAGTCTTTTAACCACTCAGTTTCATTTTCTTTATGTTTATCCTCTCTGTAATTACTGCTAGTAGCATAACGATGGGCCATTATATGAGGTCTTTAGAGAGTAGCATATCTATCTCATTTCAAGAATAATCTAGATTATCTTTTGAGAATTACTAATTTATTACAATTTTATTACAGGTAAACGACAGTGTCTTGGTGAACAGTTTGCAATAAACTGTAACTTTACATCAGAGCTAGCTACCAAACAAACCAAAAAACCACCCTGGTTTAATTGTACAATTATTCAAATTTAATTATTTATTATCCAGAGATTTGAACTCGATAAAGTTTCAATGGTTTGAGGATTCCAAGATGTTTACTTAGGGATGAATTACAACAAGGTCTTCCCATTTATATTTATTCATTGGAACTATAATAGAATCAGAATAGGAACCTGTGGTAGGAAAACACTGTTAGTATCTATATGTAAGTGAGGATGCAGGATGCGGGATGTCAAATGTCTGTTTAGGTCAGCGGATGGCGGAATGTCATAGATCCTATCACCACATGATATAGTATATATATCAGATATATTACTATATAGTACTATATATATAGTATATAACTATACTATATATTTATTTAGTAGCCAAGCATTCTAGCAGATTAATAAAATCCATATATTATGTTAAATTATTTAGTTATATCACTAAATATGCTATATAATCACTATAATTCAACAGATCCTGCTTGAAAATACCCCAACTCAAGCTGTTGGCAACTTTTAAAATTGAGTACCCGACCTTGTACAGTACCCTATGCAGTCATATTCCAGTTGATCAAGTGACCCTATTAGTTTATGTTTTACTGCATAAAAATTCTGATTTCAAGACTTATGTTCTTTCCCGAACTGACATCGAAACTCTAGTAGATACCTCATTTTGAAGACGCTTTACAATGCCACCGACAGTACTTCTCACCACATTTATATGTCCCTTATTATTATTCTCATTTTGTCAGAAGATGACTCATTTAATAAAGCTATTCATGATATATTTTTGCATGCTATTTCTTGTACATAATATATCTTATCATATACACTATATTATATATACTATATTACTATATATATATATCAACTATATATATATATAATATATATAATATCCTATATATATACTATATATATATTCATATATATATATATATATATACTATATATATTCTTCACTTACTGCATAAATGGTGGTTAACAAAAAAAAAAAAATTCTTTTAAACATGAACTTCTGTTCTTATTTGTATTTAAATTTTGTTTGATTTTATATAACTGGGGATAATTTGATTTTAAAATTTCGGAATTTGACTGATTCCAGTGACACCCCATCGAGGTACAGTTACTGCGTCCACGTTACCTTTTTATTTTAGTGAATCAGTTCTCCTGGAGGCTATCATTACGCTCTCTATTTCTTTCGTTATATACTATATATTATATATATTACTATATGTATTTAACACTATAATTATTATAATCAAATATATATATAGTATATATATATATATATACTATATATAATATATATATATATTTATATATCATTATTATTATATACTAGTCTATAATGCTTAGAACTTTAAATTATTAAATCTATTCCTTCTATACTCTTTTTCTCCTCCCCACAACTTTGCATCTTCTTAAAAAGACATGTGAAGAATATGAACATCACTCCGATAAGAAAGAAGCCCCAGCCTATCTTCCCCCTCAATACCATATTAGTGAGAACTCGTCGCAAGTCCAGAAAATCTAACCCTAAATTGCTATCACGGGACACTTTAACAGCGACGACCTCACTATGGCATTATCATTCAAGTGTAAGGTTCATGCTGCCCTGGCCCCAGGATGGGCCACAACCATCAACCCCCTCACAAAACCCCTCCATTCACGCCTATTATGCATCCATTTATTCTCGCTCTGCCACTCACATTTCTCTTTCTCCTTAAGACATTCCTTTACTGACTCATCCATTTTTCGTCAGTCTCCTCAGCTCGGTCGATTCAGAACACACTCACCACTATACATTTCTCCGCTAAACCAACCGACTTTCATTCATCCTTTCCACATGACAAACAATCTCAACGTCTAATACAGTTTATTCTTCTTCTCATTTACCCCTTCTTCACACAACATAATCTCTAAATACATTCATTCCTCATTTTATCAATGTTCTCACACCTAACACGTTACTAACACCGCCCCTATGATTGTAATATATATATATATATATATATATATAATATATATTATCTTAAATATTCTTTATAGTATTTATTGTATATATAGTATGTATATTATAACTATATATATATTTTATATAGATTATATAGTATATAATACTATATACTATATATCTTATATAACTATAATTCGGAAAGTTAACTGTTTTGTTAAATTTAAATGAGAGTTTCTTGTTTTTTCTGTCCTGATACATTCCTGAATAATGAGCACTTTGGTTGTAAAATATTTTTTTCTTTAGGTGTGCATCATTAGGTATTCATTAAGAATACCCCTCCATTAGAAATTTAACTCCTCTTTCTATGGCAGTAATCATTCACCTTTTGTTTGTTATGACACGTTTTCTTGTCCAATATGCATACCAACAAATAACTCTCATCAATGTTCCAGACTTCTTGCCACCTGGTTTGCTAAGTAAATGGACGATAATCCTAGTATTACAGAAGAGGCTTTTTGTATTGGTAGTATGGGCCACAAATCTTGCAAAAGCTCCTTATTTTTACAACAGTTTTTGTAAATTTTCGGCCTTCTTTGGAGGATCTGGGTCCGATGATTTTACAAGAGCCTCCATCATTTTTCTTTTGGTATTAAGACTTAAATCATCATCAAAGAAAGACAATGCAACTAACTCCTCTGAGAGATAACAATAAATGATTATTTTAATTCTGGCTGAAGGCAAGCATTTGTACAGTTGTTCATGTCATTTATACTTTTGTAGTTTAATGACAGTTTTTTTGAAGCACCGCTAGGTCATTTCGTGAGCGCTTTTCTGCGTAAGGAGCGAAAACCCAATATGCCAATAATAAAATAGAAGTCCAAAACCAACAATATGTCCTACTTAGTTGTCCGTCCATTGTTGGCTGGATTCTGTTATTTTGCAACTGCCCTTTTGAACATACAAGATTTTCAGTGCATTAAATTGAACTTTCGCCATCCCATCGGGCTGCTAAATCGCTCCAGGGCTCCATAACATTTCAAATGCTTAGGTTGGGTTCCTCCAAGCAAGATGCTTTAATACAGTTCCAGCAATTCCTCCTATAGTTCATTCGGGGCAGCAATCTTTAAGCTTTCTTGAAGCAAAGTTTGATATTCTTTTCCTTTTTCTTTTTTTTGGATACTCTTCTAATACATGATATGATGTTTTATTAAACTGGATACCAGATATCAGGCTATTTTCAATAGCTGAATATCAGGTCCTGATGATATCTGTATGACAGGAGATACTACTGCTTACAATATGATCTCAGCAATGTGATGTCGACAGGGAAACCACAATAAATCTTTCTCCATCTTCTGTTCAAGCATGACGCAAGCACCGTTTTTCCTACCAGTATTCGCTACTGTTGTATCGAAACACATGCCCTTTATGTTGTTTAGCAAATCCCAGTTAATCATCAATTGGTGTACTGCATTTGCAATATCTTGACCTTTGCCATGATCAAGTTTTGGGACACCAAGTAATTGATCTTGTCCACTGCCTGAAATTAGGTCTGGCAGTCGATCTACAATTTCGTTCCCTGTAATATCTTCGAGAAGCTTTCCATCCCAGTGTACAACCATGTGGTTATTACCTTGAAATTCCTTTTTCAGGTTTTCGCTAAACATTTTCCTTGATTTCTGTCTTGCTCTACGAATCGATGAATAACTTTTAACTATAAGTAATTACTGTGTGTGGGAGTTTGTGTGAGTGTGGCTGTTCGTATGACTGGTCTGAGTAGATGTGGGGGTGGGCGCAGGCGGGGGTTTTCCATTGACTTTGCTAACCATGAATCCGTGGAATATCACCTCTCTAATTCTCAGCCTAACATTTTATTACTGTCTGAGACCCAGCTGGCCAGGGATTCTTTTTTCAAATAAACTTAATATCTCCAACTATAACTTTTTCTATAATTTCCGACTGAATGGTGTAGTCTGGTGCCTATATAAACATAACACTCCTGTAACCACGTCTCGAGAATCTTGAATCTCCAACTTCGATGTTCTATGGCTTAAAATCTTTCTCCCTACTACTATCATTATCTTGTGTTCGCTCACCTTTCCACTAATGGACGATTTTCACCTCCTTTTTGAATCTCTTGCTATACATCTCATGAGACTGTTACTTCTTTCATCCAAATGCAAAGCCGAGGTTCTCTATTTAGGTGGATTTCAACTACAACCCACGGTGGTTGGGCTCCTCCACCATGATCACAGGTGGGGCGGAGGCCAATAACTTCAGTTATTCCTCAACGGATCTGGAACAGTTAAATTTAAGGAACTACACATATCCCAGATTCGACCTAACCAATTTTTTTTCAACACCACTCGACTTATGTTTCAGCCACTACTCTTTCTCGTTATAAATACACAATCATTTTCCGTCCTATTGGTAACTCTGACCATAACTTATAGCTCTTAATTTTAATACTTTTTCTCCAAGTCAGCTCCACATGCCTAAACGTATATTTTTCCTGGCAACATTTAATCGGGCTAATTGGGGGGGTCATTGCGTCGTTTTTTTGCTAAAGTGGAGAAAAGGAAATTGAATCCTGTTTTGACTCCAAGAAGGCATGTTTCGATGACCGCGAAAAGACTGGGGCCGTAATCGCTAATGGAATGTGATGAACAGTTCAATTCCATCTTCAACTAAATCTTTTTCTTCTCGAAATCCGTGGTTCAATGGCAGTTGTCTATATGCCATTGAGTAGAGAGACAACGCTTTTCGGGATTCAAAAATATTCTCGCTCTCCTATCACTCTTAAAATTTTCACCCAGCTCAGAATCGTTACAGATATATTTCATTAAAAGGAAGTGCACTTAACTCCTTGGTTCTCCTACAAATAAATATTTCTGACCTCTCTATTATATTCTTCAAATTTGCCTTTCCTCCACTTATTCGCACTGACTGATCAGTAGCTAACACTCCTTCTGCAAAGACAAAATTCTTCGGATTCCTTTTCTTATCTAGTTCCACCCTGAACGACTCTGTTTTTCAGGCGTTCCATGTCCCTGCCTATGATTACACTTGATCAGGTGCATGGGATCCTGAGATCTGCGATCGTTAGAAAGGCTAGGGATTTATGGGTTCTAATGGCATTCTTTCCCGCGTGTTTAGGAGCTGTGTATCTGAACTAGCACATTTTCTCGTTCAGCTCAACTCTCTGCTCAAATACTAATACTTTTCTAGTCTTGGGCGCGTTTATGTTCAACCGATCCCGAAAAAAAAGGTAGCCGTTCTGAGATCCTTCAAACTATCCACCCGTATAGCTTCTTACTTGTATTCTAACCTAAAGTCTTTGAAAGTTCTTCTTAACTTCTCATTTTCCTGGATCATCTGGAGTCTCATTCTCTAGAACAGACCATAAGTATGGATTTCAAAGTTCGAGGTCAAGTGCTGTGACATACTTTCCTATCTCACTCATTTATGGTCTTCTGTCATTGGGACTATGGGAAGTCTTGTGTGGTGCACTTGGCATATTTAAGCTTTTTAACCGGGTAGACATGCTTCGCTGTCTCTCGAAGCTTCCCTTCCTTCGGGTTTTCCCTCCTCTTCTCTTTGCTTACTAATTATGTTAGCTTTCTCTCCGATCGCTCCATCTCAGCACTCGTTGATGGAGCAGAGTGACTTCTTCCTCTTTCCTATTAATTTGTTGTGTTCTTCAAGGTTCTGTTTTATCTCCAAGCTTTATTTCTAACTTTCATTAATGGTCCTCCTCAGCTGTACTTCTAAACTCTGTTAACTCATGCCATGTCTCAACATTTCCTTCTTCTACTCATTTCAAATCTGCTCCTCTTTTGCATCTAGAGTTGCTTCTCGTCTTCAGCTTTAAGATTTTGTTCTTGCCGATCTGGATGGGTTTTAAGGGTGGGTTACCCAACCTTGTAAAAATTCAACTCTTTAAAAAACTGCAACTTCTTTACATCTCCCTCTCAAAACACCTCCAACTTTCCTATTTTCTTCGGCGGCTCTAACGTCTCACCTGTGAATACATAAACATTCTTTGGTCCAAACATAAACAACAAATTGTCTTGGAAACCTCATATTACACTGGTTGCTAAGGGGTAACCTCAAAAAAGCTGAGAGTCCTGTTCAGGTAGGTTGCGGGAATTTTTTTCCCTCTGAACAGTTTATCCAGTTAATATAAGGCCTTAATTCGCCTTCGTATGGAGTTATACTGTTCTCACCATCTGGGGGGGGGGGGGGCTCCGGCTCCACCCTTTCTAATTGATAGGGTTGAGTCTAAAACTACAGAGATCTAATAAACTGTCCCCTCTTTCACTCCCTTGAACCTCTTATCTCTGACGACGTACTTTGGCGCCACATATCTTCTATTTCTATAAGGTTACTACAAGGCGGCAAATGTCAGGGGGAGTTGTTCCTCGCAGTTCTCGCATTCTCACCCACTTGCGTCGCCCTCCAGTAACAAGCAAGGGGTGCCTTACTGGTCTCTGCACGAATATTGCTTGAGTATGGAAAACCCAGTCTGTTCGCTGTGGTGCAGGGTGCCTCTTTCTTTCCAGCTCTTCTGTTTCTGCGTGAACTCTTGCCTCCTGTTTTATCCTATCGTTGTGCTTTAATCATCCTCCTCATTAAACCCACGTCGCGCTCACCTGAGAGATTTGCGTACATGCAAAGCTTCAAGAGGTGGGATTACTCCATAGTTTTCAACATCCATGCTCACCTCACTTGTATACAAGGGCCCAGCCCAGTCACGTAGTTGTAGGTAAAAACACTGTACTAAAAAAAAATAAAAAAAAAACTTTACATTTAGATGTATAGTTCTGGATCTTTGCCGACATTTGAACAGATTCGAGCAGATATATCCAAGTTCGTAGAAAGACAGGCTGATCTGTCACGTACCTTATAGCAACATCCAAATGAGGAAAGCAGATTTTTCATTAAGATTTTCATTTTCCGCGTGGGAGGAACTGTCTTTAGATGTTAGAGAGAGGGGCATTTCTGGTTCGAATTTATCTATCGAAAATGGCGAATCTCTACATGAACTGCTGCTGCTTGTAAGAACAGCTGTTTCTTGAAGTAAACTCGATTCGCGTGCTCTTTTCTTATCTAATTTTAATTGATGTTTTGCTGTTATCATTTTTTGTTTTTCTTCTCTTTTATCAACCCCCATTATTTTACCCTTTCGACCCTCTCTTTGTAGCCGTAGGAACTCTCTCTATTCATCGTTTGTTATTGCTTGAGCATTGAGCATTATCCGAAGAGTTCTATTCCAATTTTTGTTGGCCACATATTTTCATCTCTTCTGTATATGAAAACACGCACTTCTTCCTTCTTTCTGCTTTTTTGAGGCTATCCAATCTGGTTTAACAATGTATCCAATATTCTTCACAACATTGCAGTTTTTGGGTCGTCACTATTCCTGCTCTCTGCCATATTTCTATAACATCTTAATAATAATATAATAATGAATAATAATCAATAATAATATAATAATAATAATAATACTAAAATAATTAATAATACATTATATATATAATATTATTATATTATAATAATAATAATAAATGTAGGTAGCAGTATACTAAACCAAATAATATATAAATATATATAATCATATATATTTAATTATATATAAAATATATATTTACGTATATATATAATATATATGAGAATTTTTAAACTATATAGTATCACGCTCCTAAAGATTGTTCAAATCTGACACATTGTACTTAAATCTATATCTCTTATTCCAGACAATAGTCACTACTATACATTTAACACAGGTAACAACATACCCTCGATAGAAAAAAATGACTTAATTCAAGGACTTATTCCCTTGCATCCACCCAAGATTTAATTGCAACAGCCAACCTTCCTGGCCATTCACACTTCTCCTACTACATGCTCCATCGTCCGTTCTTCTCATCCAACATATTTACCTATAATAATTCAACTCTCAGACACTTGTTCTCAGCTGCTACCATCTTCACATAACCCACACTTGAGGACTGTCTCACTCACAACCAGGGCTTGCCGGAGCAGGCCAAATTTTTATTTACACCGGCCCCCGCTCCGGCTCCCAGCCATTTTAAATTCACCGTGCTCGGCTCAAGCATTTCAATTACCCCTTCGGCCTACCACGACTTCTAAACGCGGGCTCCAGCTTTTAAAATCCCCGGCTCCGACTTGGCCGGGCTCCGGCATTTTAAAATTGTTATCGGCTCCGGCTCCGAGACCCTGAGTTATCATATATCTTCTCACCATTTACACCAGTCCAATGAATCAATTAAATTCTGAATACAAACTTTACAGATAATTTTCCTGTGAGTCGATTATTTATTAAACTTAGCAATTTATTAAACTTTAGAAAATATTTTATAGAAAATAAAAAGAAATTTTAAAATGACAAAAATCTTAGTCATTCATTTCTATCCTAAATTTTAATATAAATCCTCTTTGAACGATGAACTCTGCCTGTATCAGTTAGTCAATATAATTTCACTATTTTTTTTCCTAAAAAGACTAAAAATCATTTTCTTCAGCCTACAGTTTGAAATAACTGATAAAATCTATGAGCCTGAACTATTTATATTTTCACATACATTATTCTCGAAACAGATTAAACTTATATTATATATAGTATAGAGTATATAAATACACATATAAATATATATATCATATATATAATATAATAATATATATATATATATATATAATGGTAATATAATAAATATTAATCATAAATATATATATAATTAAATAGATAAACATATTAATAAGATAATAATTAAATAATAAAATATAAATATATATTTATAAAGATATTCATATATTATATTAATAATAAATATATAATTATATATTATCAATATATAAATATAAATATATTATATTTAAAATATATTATATATTATGATACATCATTTATTAATAATAGTTATATATATATAGCATATATATAGTTAGTTATATATAGTTATATTATCATAGTTATAGTCATAATCCTAAAGTATAAAATAATTCCTCGTTGAACTATGAGCCTGACACATATATAACATAATTTCATTCAAAAAGATTTTTATATATTACTATATATTATATATATACATATAATATATCATATATAAATATATAAAATATAATAATATATATATACATTAATATTATTATATATTCAAATATTTATTATATATATACATTATATTGTATATTTATAAGTAATATATATATATATTATATACTAATATACAGGGTGATTAATAATAAGACTGACAAACTTGGAGGGGAGATTCCCCACACGAAATGTTAGCCAAAAAATGATTCGTACTCATTCTATAGCACTCTATAAACGTTAGGCATTAGGAAGATACAACGGTTTAAAGTCACTGTCCGAAAGGTACCCTTAGATTTGGCCTTCATGACGCACACACTTTTCACGACATGGACTCTGTGAGTGAAAGAAACCTCAGGGTGATGGCAGTGTTTGGATGTATAGAAATGGTTTACACACCTGTGAGCGGCTCGGTTGAGGTCGTGTGTATGAGATCATGTCCACTGTTAAAAAGGGTGCCAGATTTGACATGCATCAAACTCGGGAGAAGGTTGTTTCATTTGTGTGACATCCGGAAATTGGTAGGTTGTGAAGCTCACAGGCCAAGTAATGAGACAATCAGATATTCAGTGTAAAAGATTTGTTCACATTCAAGGAATAATAATCATATGATCAATAATATAGATATGAATATAATATATAGAATAAATTATATAATAATAGATCAATAATAATAATAGTATAAGAATAATAATAAAATACAATAACAATAATACAATAACAATAATAAATTATATATAGATAAGTAGATATATAGATAGATATATAAACAATAATACATCATTTAATAATTAATAATAATATAATACATAATAATATATTATAAATGAATAATAAATAAAATCAATATCATATAATATCCATAATACAGTTCTAACAATTTATTAGTAAAAAAAACACTAGACTACTACTCTACTTAAATAATTTAATACTAAAGGATCATAGTGGTTAATTCAGAAGTGTAAGTGAATATCGTCAAGTCAGAATAGAATCATACGGTTGTATCCATACCGTCTACTACAAATCTGTAAATCTCGACATACCCAGCGACGCATTGCAACATTTCCGTCTTTAGCGCCTGGCAACGCTGACAAGACATCATGCGAGGTCACAGCGCATCAACGCTTATTGAACTCTAGGTTAATGTAAAAGTGGAAAGTAAGACGTAAACATTCTGTCCACACGTATTTCTTCCGGTAGGACTTGGGGGTATTCGTTTAAATGAACACAAGCGGAAAATGAAGTAATTTACGGTAATGGAAGAGCTAACGGCAAACGCTAGGGCAGGTATTCAGCCACGATTTGTATCGGGATATCATACCTCAGACATCGAAGCTAGTACAGTTTCATACCAACGTTCACTAGTATTTAATCCGACGATTGTGCGAGATCTGGTCCGATTTGCAACCTTTACCTTGCCATCGAGGACGACAACGTGTGGTTGCGTATCACCTGCAACAGTATAGAACGTATTCTGCGCGAGCAAGAGACCTCCTCCCGAGGTCAGCACCGAGCATGTGTTTTTGCCCACCACTCGTAGTATCACAAAGCATTGGTGAGGACTTTACATCGATAGAATGAACCTGTATCCATACGATCTTTACCTGCGGTGTGCAGTGTCTATCACCTCTAACGATTTTCAACCTCGCTTTGGGCCTTTTTGATCTGATGGTCCAGCAGCGCTACCAATAGATATTGATAGTTTATAGTCGTCTAAATAACCCTTTCACAGATGAGGCTAACCTTCGGTACAGATGTATTACAATTTTCATAAACCACCTCTATCCTAATGGTCTGCGGTGAAATCCACATGTGATGCTGTGCAATCAATCGCTTCAGCTATCAGTTTCGCAATGTCTAATTCTTCAAATGGGCCAATAGAATCCTTGGGGGAGACATCTTATTACGGTTCCAGTTGTCCTTCCTTCTCTGTCACTGAATAGTCCAAAACTATCATGGCAGTTCTAAGGAATACCTTTGCGCCTTCACTCTCCTTCCGAGATATCCCTGGTATCGATGTACGGGCAAACTATGTGGATAATGCTATGATGGAGCTGCCGGCACACACTTAGATAGCATTGATGATTCGCAGGTCATTTAAATGATACCATATCCCAGACAGATGATTTGGTAGAGGAGAGATCGCTGTCATCATGTGCCAGTCACGCACTCGGCGCCTGACCTCAACCACTACTAGCTTATTTCAACTCTATCTGGGGGCATCTCAACACTTATATACGAGCACCACGCCTATACATAATGAGAAGAGTTCTTATCGAGAACGTGGTGATTGGACTCTTCTGATCAGCATATTCAAATGCAACCAGGAATAATTCGCAGAGGGTGCCGTCCATCCAATTTGACTAGGTTAGAATAACCGTCTATGAATGCCTCCGGCGAGGGCACCCTTTGAACATTTCTGTCAGTAACGTGGTCCTATATATGTTGTCATTTAATGGTTCATTCAAACTATGATAATTATGATTATTCTTATTTATTATTATTTATTATTATATTATTATTATTATTATTATTAAATGTCATTATTTGAATAATATTCATCTATTTGTTGTTTTACACTTATGTCATGTAGCTTCCAGTATACGCTGGGGCACACACAAATGAAACCGACTCTCCCGTAGGTGTGATGACAAGCTCAATCTGGCAACGCCGGTTGGTATCTTTAACATGTGGAACATATTTCGAACCACACATAAGCCGCTCACCAGGTGTGTAAACCATTGCTGTTATATACATCAAACACTTCCATCCTGAGAGTCTTCACTCAAAAGAGTGAGTCACCGTGAATAAGTGTAGCGTAAGCAAGGCCAAATTCATGGTACATTTCGGCACCGTCTTTCAAACCGTTGTATCTCCTAATCCTAACGTTTTTATAGGTTTAATGCATAGAATCATTTTTGCATACATTTCGTATGGGGAAATCTTCCCCTCACAAGTTTGGTTCAGTCTATTATTGAATCACCTTTGTAATATTAATATTAATAAATTCATATATATATATATTAATATATATATATATATATTCAAATATATATATATATATATATTATATATATAATTATATATATTTCATAATATATATAATTAATATATAATTTAATATATATAATATATATTATATATATATATTAATATAATATTAATATATATATATATACATATATATATATATATATATATATCTATATATATAATATATAATAAATTAATTATATTAATATTTAATATAATATATTAATATATATATAATAATATATATAATCATATTAAATATATATATTTATATCATTATAATAATTATATAATATATATCTATAATATATTCATATAATATAATATAATAGTAGAGCGAAGAGAGAGAGGAGATATAGGCTAAGTTGGTGCTTCTTTAAGAGCAAGCACCCTATTTAAGAGGATGGTAATTATTTAGAAATCATATTTGACAATGATGTTTTATTCAACATAAGTAATGAATATTACAATAAAAGTAAAGTAATAAAAGAACCTTCTGTTGAGATTATCTCACTCGTAGGTCGAAATTGGTAGTCCCGCCATTTTCCAGCGCGTTTTTCCACTCCTTTTTTTTTTTTTTTACCGAAAATTTGTTATCGAAATTCGGAGTCGCAGTCCCTTTCCTTGAAATTTACCTATCTTGCCGGGAGGATTTCTGTAGAGAGTATCTTGAGTGAGATTTTCTTTCTGATTCTTAATTAAATTATTTTATCTACTCAATATCTGACTGAAGAGCCATCTCAACAGGCGCGGGTTTAATATATCATTTCACTTTCGACTTTGCTAACAATTTTCTTCGTCGCAAATCTTGGCATAAGTACTAACCATAAATTAAAATTTTTTACAAAGTTTAATAATATTAGTGCTAGCATTTACTCCCTGCGCTAAACACTGGAGTAGAGAAAGTATGTTATAAAAATAGAATAAAAAGAAAATAATAAAAGTATAAGTTGTTTTCTAAATGTGTAAAATGTCTATATGATGTCCGTAATAACATAAAGTAGACATACAACCATTTGAAGCATAAAAATAATGCTTAAATCAATCAAGAATCGTAAATTTGAGATAGAATGTACCGGAAATTCCCGGCGCTGGAATTTGACATTTTTTTCCGTCCAGGCTGGAATTTTTGAAAATATCCGGGCACGGAACCTGGATTTAACTAATGAACTTGCATTTAAATTAAATAAATTTGCTGAAGGAGAGTTTATTTTAACATAACCCATAGCTCATCTTGTTTAAACTAAATATAATATAGTATGTTTCGCATTTCATACATCATGAAATTTAAATGTCTTTAAAGTAATTACATATGAAAATAAAGTTTAACTCAATAATTCCGCAAAATATTAGGATATAAAGAGACACCTTAATATCATAAATAAAAATTTAAAATCCAATTTAAAATATATAGTATATTTATATTAATATCATATATATATTATATATAACATATATCATTATTAATATATCATAACTTTATAATATAATATATATATTATATATATAATATATATATATATATATCTATATATATATATATATATATTTATATATATTACATATTAATATATTTAATTATTTATTATTATTATTTTTAAATTTTAATATAACATACCACAGTAATGAATAGTTTATTACTCAAATTATTGTAATATTAAAAACTATATGAAAATTAAAATTTAAAAATCCAATAAAATAAATCATAATATTAATATTATGATTATATATATATAATCAATAATATATTAATATACTATATATATAATATATTAATTAATTATATATATATTAATATTATATAATAATATATATATATATTATATATATCATATATATATATATATATATATTCTATTTATTTTATTTATTATATTAATTTTTCAATGAATACATTGTCTACAATTTTTTCAAACTGGCTCGTAAACCAGTGAGTAGTTAAAGAATATTTAGCTATCCGTAAATAAAATGGTTCTATCCATATATCTGTAAACAAATGATTGTTCAGACTTAGATTAATTCTCGATACTGCTGATTCCCGTCGAATCTACTCATAGAAAGTTGGTAACTTCTCATCATATCTCGCCTTTCACCGCATAATTGAAAAAATAAGTTGTCTACTAGAAATAGATAATTATTGGGTTGAAAGACGGGCCAACACAAGATATCTAATGACTTCCATGCACTCCTAATCAGTCAATGTGATGAATGAGCTGGTTTGTTTAGTCTCCCAACATCTTGCAATGAAATGAGTTATTTTCTGAAGCGAGAGTTGCCGCTGTGATTTAGGGGAGTCATATGATATGCAAATTTTATGGGTGGATAAAAAATTTTCCTCAAGATCACATTGATTTTTCACGGCTTCGAATCTATTCGCTATTTGTGTGTGAGGTGTCCAGTGTCTCTGCAAATACATGGGATTCTCTCTTTACTATCGCAACATGTTTTAGATTCCAGATCATATCTCTTCGGTGATTGATTGCCAATATGGTTTAGTTGGCGTTTTGTATGTAAACTGTTTTTGATGTACTACAAGTTTTATTTTATTTTGTGGCATATTTTACACTATTAAAGTTTTGCTACATTCATTAACTAAAAAAATTTTATTACTGGACAGGAATGATGTCATTTCTTAAACATTTGTTGGTATTATTATGACAAATCTGTAATTAAATTATGAATAAAAATCCTTATCAGAGAAAAACTTTTTCTCTGCAAGTATTATCATATTATTATTATATTAATATATTATATAATATATATATATATATATATAATATATAGATATATAGTCATACATAATCTAATAATAATATATATAAATATATATAAAAATATAATATATATATTTATATATAGTTGTATATTTTCATATATTATATATATGATTTTATATTGAAAAGTTATATAGAAATTTTTTTTTCATTTCCTTTATAGTTTAAGGTCAGGAAGTGCATTAGAACATTCGGTTTCCGAGGCCGGATTTATTTTTTTGTTGATGCCGGCTAATTCCAGCTTCCGCACCGAGAACCGAATGAAAATATTTCAGTTCCGGTACTTTATCCCTCTATAAGTAATATTCCAAAGTCGCACATAACTGGTTTCACATCCGAAGATCTAAACATATAATACAATCAATTCAGAATCACATAACAAAATAACAATACATGTTTATATATCTTATACAGAATAATAAAGGTTCAACAACACAAGCATATTTGGTGTAGACTCCCGTTAGATCTTAAACAAACATACGAACATTTAATGCATAAAAATATCAAAAATGTCGAGTTAAACAATAAAAAAGGTATTATTGAACAATTCAGTTATTCACAAGTTAAATAGAGCCACATTCGATCGAACCGTTAGAATCCAAGGAAATGGTTCCCAAGTAGTATAAGGCGCGTTATCTATGTAACATCCACCATTTGATCAATAGCGCCAACAGTAAATAGTTTTCAAGCTGTAAAGTTACGAGACAAAAACATTGCTTGTATATGTAGAGACGAAGTTGCTTGATATAATTAGGTCCTTTATTTGAAAAATTTTTCCAATTGCATCAAGGGAGAGGTCACAGAACCATTTGAATTCGAAAAGGAATCAGAGTTCGTAGTGGAATTCCAAAAATGAGTTTCTGCCCATAATCCCAACTTGAATGATGAAAGAAATCCATGCCGAAAAAGAATGTTTTGTATTGTTGTAGCGATGACACTCCTCGAACTGTTTTCAAAATTTGTGAAAGAGGTGAAGACCGATAATTCATCCAAAATAAGAAATGAAATTGAAGTCCAGTATCGATAAATATTCGTGTGTGCTTGTAGTCATATATTCGTCCAGGAGTGTTTTCTGAATTGGGAATTATTTGTGGTATTGTAGTTTTTTCTTTTCTTCATTTTGTTTTGTCTTCATGAAGACGTTGATTGTATCAGTTCTGGGTGTTCTTGCAGGGGTTCACCGAATTATATAGAGATCAGCATTTGCTAAGTTGGTGGACTTCTTAATGAACATAGCAACCCTTATTAAAGAATGGTAATATTAGAGAAATCCATATTTGAAAATGATGTTTTTTTCTACCATAAGTTAGAATATTACATTAAAAAGTGAGAAGTCAATTAAAAGACCCTTCCTGTATGAGATATCCTCTGACGTGAGTGCGGATATTTGAAGTCATCAAGCCTTTTCCAGCCTCGTTATTTCCACTTTTTTTTTTTTAGTGCGAGAATTTGTATAAGAATTCGAGTGCATCGAGCCCCTTCTCCTGTGCAAAATTTCCTCTCTTGCCTGGGAGGATTCCTGGAGAGAGAGTTTCAGTGAGATTTTCTTCTGATTCACACTAATCCTCAGAATTTTTATCTGACTAAGTTAATCTGCACTGAAGGAGAGCGAGTACCTCAACATAGGCTCCGGTTTTATTATATCATTTCACTTCGCTTATTGCATAAAGATTTTGATTCGTCTACAACATTTGGCATCAAGTACGAATCATAATTATACAAGTTTTACAGCAGTTATAATCGACGTGCTACAATATATCATATATATATATCTATATAAAGTTTAATTATATTATATAAATTATATCATCAGATTATAATGATAATTATCATGTATATCTATATTGAGATACTATATATATATACTAATATAAATTATTATATTATTATTTAATTATTATATTATATCTAATATTATATATATATATAACCTATATAATATATATCTATATATATTATATTTATATATTATACTATTTAATTATTAATATAATATATATATATAGCTAATGAAAACATATTGAAATATAGACTCATATAATATTATTTCATTCTTATTATATATACTCATACATATATATCATATATAAATATATATAGCATATATACTAATTTATATATTACATCACCTTTCACTTCCCTAACTTTCTAAAATAATTCTCATTGAAGCACCCGGACCATAATGTAATATATAATTTCTTCAAAACATATTGTTCGTAAAAATTGAGACACCATCAGTAAAATCCCTCCTCTTAACGATTGACATTGTCCTTCGATCCCGTAGCTTTATTATTTCTTTGTAAGCAGACGAAAGCTTTACATATCCACTTGAAAATAGGAGGCAAAGCTGTAATTTTGTGTCAAGCGTGCAATCATTGCATAATTTTTAGGTATAGCAATTTGATAGCTCTCTTTAACTGATAACCTTGATTTCCGGTCGCATTCATTATTCCGATCTAACGACTTATTGGCATTCTACTTTGTATTTTTCATAGATATTCTAGGTTCGCAAATGTCGTTTTCAACTAGAAGAATGGATGCCTAATGTATAGTATTTTTTCAATCGCTTTTCTGCATGCTCCAATTTTTTACCATTGTCTTTGGCATTATTTGCATTCTATTCAATATCCTCATGCTGATCAAAAACTCTACATGAGGGATTCGCCTGAAATCCGCTGACTCTCTGGACTGCCGGCCAAGATTTCTGTTCGACTAGCGTTATTGTTATCATTTTAAGTCCTATTATATAAACAAAGAAATCACTCCTACTCAATCTTGCATCACCAACATCATTCAAATGATGAATCCCATCCTTTTCAAATATATTATTTTCATTAACATTCTTTCCCTTCTTTTCATGAATCTATTTGTGAGATTTGCTAAAAATGCCGTTTCTCTTATAAAAATTATCACTAGAGCATCACAAGTCTTCGATTGCAATGATTTGTATGTAAAAAGTATGGTGAATAATTCTTCAATGTGGTTTCGAGATTTGGTTCCCACTGACTGTCGGAGAGAGAAAGTATCAGAAGTACCAGGGCAGCCGTTCAGTGACTACTGGACTCATAATACTTTTTTAGTTGCAAGAAGCCCTTTAGGCATCTAAGAACATGTACTTCCCCATCATTGTCTCTTGACTAGATTGCTTACTTATGCCGCTTGAATGTTCTTTAGAACTTCCTTAATTTATTTTGGTACGTGCTGCATTTTTTGCTATTTGTCTCAGCCCTTTATCACAGAGTTTAGCTCTATGAGTAATTGAGTGGGACCGAACCATCTCGCACTGCTCAACTTGTAACAGTTATGAACTCCACATCTCATGTGATGCAGTGTAACGTTATCCCGTGAGAGAGGAAACCATAGTCTTTTTCATAGTATTATACAAGTTCATTCTGAAAAACAACTATTACTTCTCATCGTTTTGACATTCAATAAAACAGTATCCATTTAATGCCAGCTTCTCTAGTTCCTCACGTCCTCATATAGTCCTTAATTTAAATATTTTTCAATCGTACTGCATTCATTGGTTTGATGCGTCTCAATCCGTTAATCTAAGCTAATTACTTGTCACTTGTTATTTCGAATTCTCTTTTAAAATGTCAGTAACAAATTCTTTTGAATGATATTGTTCGCTGAACATGCTTGAGTTATTTTTTCCTTTTACTGAGCCACTGATAGAATGATATGCATGATTGCACTGCACCAAATTAAATTATTGACAACAATAATTGTTTGGAACTGCGTAACCTGATGAAATAGATACCATTTCTAAATGTGAGCACAAAGCGTTTTTCCTTTATGCAATTTTTTTAAGCTTCATTTTTTTGTTTTATTACCTTTCTTCTAAACAAATATTTTCCCAGCCTAAAAGGGACTTCCAGTTTCTTAGCCATGTCTCCACAACAGTGCATTTAAAATCCTGGTCTAGCAAAGAAACTATATTTGGTTCAGCTATTTTAATATTTTGCTTGTACAATCAAATTGACATTATTTTGACCCTTTTTAACGACCTACATAGCAGAATCAATGTTTATGGCAACATGAAAAAGTTTCCACTTTAGTCTGGTTTTTCGAAATTCAAAGTTTATCCTGATACCTATAGCTCACCTTTCTTTTTACCATTGCAGCAATGTTCTAGATGATAGCGTTTTAAATGTCGCATTATTTAAAGGATCCAATAGATGTGTATTGTGACTCCATGAGTAACTGGTAGTTAGGTAGACTCTTTTGTGCAAGATCGAACTGACTGTTTCCATCAAACTAGTGTTAACTATTTCAAATATTGACAAAATAAATCTGCTCATTATCGATTTCAGAACGTGAGTAAATATATCCAAAATACATGAGGTGTTTTTCGATTTTGGTTTAGTTAACATTATTTAAAATATTAAACTTAATTAATTAAACTTATCTATAGAAAATATTTGATTTTCTTTTTATTCATTAAATATATAATATACATAATTATATAATATATGAAAAAAGAAATATATATCTATACTCATAATATATAATATATATATATATATTATAATATTAATATATCATATATATATATATATATATAAATACATATATATATATATATATTAAGTATGATGATATATATAATATAAAATATATCAGTAATTATGATCTATATACACTACTAAAAGGGGAGAAGTACACACATACTGCGAAGCGATGGAATATTACCTCATCCATTTTTTCTGGTGCGTCTTTCACTTTTGCGTTCATAATTCTTCACCCACTCATCCTCCAGGCAACATATTACTAACCAGCACATTTATCCACATATCATCTACACAATGATTAAAGTACACACCCCTCTTCTAGATACACTTTACAGACATCTACTACTCATATCCCTATGTGCGGGGAGAAAGAATTCCCACATTCGTATGTCCCTGTGTCGTAGAAGTCGACTAAGGGGCGTTGGTAGTTGGGTTGGTCTTGCCACTACCACCCTATCTTCTTGCTCAGGAATGACATGATGCATGCCTCGGAGATGGGTCGTGATCGAGCCGTAAACGACCTTCTAATTTCCGGCGAAATTGTATGAATCGTATGGGTACAGTAGCACCTCGAGGAATAAATGTTGAGGAGAAAGAGGAGAGAGGTGATGGATGTAATTGAAGGGCAAATTTGAATTTGCTCGTTGTGACTGAAACAAAGATTAGCGAAAGGAAAAGGTGAAATTAAGTGGTGTGTTGTGAAGGATCCTGTGCGGAGCTTGGTGTGGAAACCAATGAGATGGGAGAGAAGGAGTTGCAATTTTGAAAGAGTGACCTGTGGTACCATGAAGCTATTGAGTAGAACTTTGTGTGTGTGCAAGGTCCTCAGAATTCTATTGGTTCAATTGTCACAGTCTTGAATAAAAGGTTCACAGAGTAATGTGGTGGTAATTTGACGTATCGGTCCTCTGAGGGAAACATATGAAGTAAACGTACGATTTTTATGGGATAATCTTGAATGAGTGTTCTGGATAGGGTGAAGTAAGGCAATGCCAGATTGATAATTCTCAGAATATAAAATCCACTAAAGTAAGTAAAAACAAAAACAGGATGTTTATGAGAGTTTCTTTTGACCGGTTTAAGTGGTTGTGTGGAAGCGTGAAAAGGATGGTTATATTGCTGGCCTTGTTTATTACTTGGTGCAAAAAAAGACTGTTTGGTGTGATGAAAGATTTCAAGATTGGAAAAACTTATCAAGAAGATTGGAAAGGCATAGGGGCTCTAAAGAACATATTCAAAATAATCTTGGTGTTTAACAGTTACGTAAACAAAATTTGACTGTTTTGGAACAATTAAGTGAATTGGCAATAAGAAATAAAAGAGAGTACAATGCCAGCAACAACGGAATTTGTTGAAAGGAGTTTTTCTTGCCTAAATCGTATAAAGACATCCCTCCGAAGCACTATGAGTCAGGGCAGACTGTCAAATTTTGCCTTACTTTCAACTCAGAATAAACAGAAATGAAATTCATTGGAAATAAGATAAAGTCACTATTAATTAGCATATTTAAAAATTTATTATTGATTGCATTGCAACTGAATTAAAGATTATATACAAAAAAAAAGTATTAGAAATGCTTCTTTCTTTTCAATTTCAAGTAGATGAAACAACCGACACACACGAAAACGAACAATGTTCAATTATTTACAGATTCGTTGATACGGAAGAATATTAAACATTTCTTTTGTTTCTTTTGATTGGGGGAAACAGGAGCGCATCAGGTTTTAGTGAGGAACTATTATTGGAACCATTTGACTTTCTAAAGAAACTTTTGCTCAAACTTTTGATGGGGCTAGCATTATGCCATCTGAATTGAATGGAGTTCAAGCACAAATTCGTACCCATGCCCCATATATTCTTTTCACATTGTTTAGCTCACCGCCTAAATCTTGTATTACAGCACGGTTGCCGTAATGTTAAAGATATTAATGACTTTTTGGCACCTTGCATGAAATACCTGTTTTTTTACCAATCAACAAAAAGAACTGAAATTCCTGATAAAATTGTGAGAATTTGGAATACCTACTAACATTTTATAAACTAAAACTCAAATGCAAAAGACTTTTTAAACAGCTGCTTTCCTCGAAAGGGTTAAATTAATTGAGGTTCTTAAGGAGCTTATGAAAATGGACGAGAAGTCTGCAAAACAAGGCATCAAGCGGAAGTTTTTAAAGAACAAATTGTCTGAATTTAATTTTGTATTTCTATTTATTTGTATTTTAAAATTTGTTTATTAAAACAGGTTAGTGTAAACCAATTTTCTTGCAGAAAGAAAAAGAGTATTCAATGTGCAAAATCCAAATTAACTTATGTGAGCAGCTTAATACAAGAAATGCGAAATGAAGATCATTAGAATTAGTAAATTGAAAGCAGAAGAATTTCTCCATCCTTCAACGAGAAATAGACTTCACGAAGAAGAATCAGCATTGTTAAGCCATTAATTGAAGGAACAATTTATGAATAATTGATAAATATAAAGCATTCAGATGACGGCAAGATTCTCAATTTATCGGCCGTTAAAATTCCTACAGTTAGCGGAAATTCCAAAATAATTCCTCTAACTTCCAAAACAAGTTTCTTGAAGAAGCCTAAGATTCTTTATGGCCACATATGGTATACTTTTTTTACATTTTTACTTTAATGAAATAAAGTTTTTTATGACCAAACAAATGCTTATCTCTTTCGGAACAAGGACATTCAAACTGTTTTTAAAAACCATCGTAGAGAATGGATTTACAAGATGGCTTATCCTGACTCTTTATAAACTTTTTTAGTCTTTGTCGCACATTCCAGCAGCAACGGCATCTACTGAAAGGAGTTTTTTGCCTAAATCGTATAAAGACATCCTCCGAAGCACGATGAGTCCGGGCAGACTGTCAAATTTGGCCTTACTTTTTATAGAAACAGAACTTTTAAATAATGTTATCAATCAGTCATCCTGGTCAAACCACAAGAACAATGGTCAAGCTAATCATCCTTCATGATTTTAGCTAATGAGTGGTGTCTTCCATTCAATATGTTCAATTGCTTGGTAATAAGTAATTCTTTCGAGGAAGGAATTGGGTCACAACACACAACTAACAGCTCTTTACTTCTAAAGTTTTAAAGCAACCTCTGGCTCAAACTTGCATGTAAAATGTCAAACAATGGATCCTGAGAAGATCAAATCTTTTCTTATATTTGAGTCAAAGTTCCAACGAAAAGTTAAGACAAGATTCGCCCAAAAGAAGCTCAAATCCTGATGTTTTTTGTATTCTTTGGATTATTTATTCAATTCTAAGAATGTTTCATGAGTACTTATTTCCCAGGTACATAGGCAGTCAAGTGTGATGATATAGTAGTTTAGGGTAAAGTGGCTCGACTTTGAGCATTGGAGTAGTTCTTCAATATTCCATGCATAAATTAACAGCAGAATCTCTGACATTTTTTCAAACCTCTGGTTTCAATTGTGTACAACAATAGTTGTAGTTACTTTGAACATTCACCATTGAAAATGCAAAAGGACACCAAAGTCACGTAACTCATGAATTCGTGAAATAACTGCCGCTAGTTATTAGAAATTCCCCATTGTGATGAGGAAATATTTCTACTGTTATTGAAGGATCTTCTGCCAAAGTCGGAATCTCAATAAGGCTTCCAATGGGCCATACTTGCTCCAAAACACTCTGTCACCACACACTAGCTTTCAAAAAGAAACAGCGAGTAAAGCAGAGATAAATCTTTCTATGAATTTCACACCAAGAACTCCTGAATTACCGTAAAAGCAACCGTGCTTCCGTAGCTATCTTACTCGAATGTGATCCTATATTCAAAGTTTACCCTTGATATTCCTTAGTAGATCTTTTTACGTGACTAGGCAGATTTTTAGGCAGCCTGGAGGCAGCAAGGTGTGCCGTATGCGAATGAACATTTTACGCAGGGACTTATGTTGGGAAATGGTTGTTAGTTGGGAGTGAACACTGAATATGATAGTCAACCATCCCATTTAGTTGTGTCTGAGCTAAACCAATCAGTTCTCTCAGTGGAGAATTGGATTTGTTTCCTGTAATAGATTTTTAAGAACTTGTAAATAATTTTTTAAGAAATACTTCTGATCCACTTCATATGTCATAAAAATTTGTGTTTACCTCACCGTTTTCATCATTCATATATAATACTGTTATGGTACATTGCTTTGTAGAGCAAATGTCAGTTGTTTCATCCATGGTCAATGAAAAAAACCACCTGGCTTTCTTAATTTATCATACAGCTCCTTCAGAAAGTTTTTTTGTACTCTTACTTTTTTGAGCAATCTTTGAATCTTGAAAAATATTTTTACACAATGGAATAAGCTTGTCCATTAAACTTAAAGGCAAATCATTTTCGGCAAGGAAAGTTGTTATTTTTAATTCTACCCGTTTTACGTGATCACTGGTTAGAGCCTTTGAAACAACATCAGCTATATTTTGGTTTGGTGTAATTTCTTTCTAATGATATTGGTGCTTATACTTGAATTTTAGTTCTTATTATTTCAAATTTGTGAGCTGTAAGATCAGCATCACATATTTTACAATTAGCTACATCATTTTAACCCCTTTTTTTAAAGCTTTTTTTTCTAGCCATCCTTTAAACTCAGGCATTTCTAGCCAACCTTCAAAAAAAATCTGTTTGTCTTTTCTTTTAATGGTTCAAGCTTACTCTTTTAAGAACTAGGTTCACTGCTACAGTGCGGGTGGGGATCATTATTATCTTCTATTTCAACTGGATCAGTTGACTGTGCGGTTATATTAGGATCAGGCTCAGGATTTTTGCCTTTATGAGATAGCCAACTATCTAATAAAAATTTCCTACATTTCTCAGCCATGCTGTTAGTTTTTAGCAATTATTACAAACAAAAACTGTCATACAGTCACTAAGAAATCAATCATTTACTGCGATTGTATGTCACACAATTTATAGCTTCGATCAGTACCGATATCTTTTACTTTGCTATTAACGAACTTCAGAAATTAGAACACTAACCTTCTTCTGGAGAGGAGAAACACAACTATGATTATTTATTTATGAGGAGAAACACAACTATGATTATTTATTTATGAGGAGAAACACAACTATGATTATTTATTTATGAGGAGAAACACAACTATGATTATTTATTTATGAGGAGAAACACAACTATGATTATTTATTTATGAGGAGAAACACAACTATGATTATTTATTTATGAGGAGAAACACAACTATGATTATTTATTTATGAGGAGAAACACAACTATGATTATTTATTTATGAGGAGAAACACAACTATGATTATTTATTTATGAGGAGAAACACAACTATGATTATTTATTTATGAGGAGAAACACAACTATGATTATTTATTTATGAGGAGAAACACAACTATGATTATTTATTTATGAGGAGAAACACAACTATGATTATTTATTTATGAGGAGAAACACAACTATGATTATTTATTTATGAGGAGAAACACAACTATGATTATTTATTTATGAGGAGAAACACAACTATGATTATTTATTTATGAGGAGAAACACAACTATGATTATTTATTTATGAGGAGAAACACAACTATGATTATTTATTTATGAGGAGAAACACAACTATGATTATTTATTTATGAGGAGAAACACAACTATGATTATTTATTTATGAGGAGAAACACAACTATGATTATTTATTTATGAGGAGAAACACAACTATGATTATTTATTTATGAGGAGAAACACAACTATGATTAGGTTTACTGAGTTGGGACACCAAAATCAATCTAGTTAGGTCTCGGTTTTGAACGGCCAGGCGATGATCCTTACTTGGTTAGTACTACTGATACGGCTTTTAAGATCTAGTTAATGATAAAGGTTGTGAGTTAGGTTAGACACAGATTTAATATATGATATAATAATATATATATATATTATCTAATATAATATATACTATATATATATAATATATATATATATATATATAACGATATTATATTAGATATAATATATAATATAAATATATATACTATTATATTTATATATATGAAAAAGTCGGCACTGTCGACCGCTTTCGTGCCTACCGTTTGTTTAACCAAGCGACTGGCTTAGCCGCATGGCTGAGGCAGGCCATGGGGCTGAAGGCCACCCCAGTCTTGGGTAAAGCAAATGTACGCAACGAAGGCATGCATTCACAAAAGTAAATTTTTACCCATAGTTTTCATTTTCATACGCTGAATATGTACTTGTTTTCTTTGTAACATATTGTTACATTTTCAAGAATATCTGGGCTCGCTAATGTAAAGTTCATCGATATATATATAATATTAATATATAGTTATATATATCATTTAATATATATATATATAATATATATATAAGGTATAATATATAATACTATTATATATATATATATAGTATATACTATACAATATAATATTATATATATTATATATATATATATTATATATTATATATATATATACATTATATAGTATTATAATATATAATATATATATATATATATATGAGACTTATAAATTATAATTATATGAAAAAAAAGTTGCTTCAGGAAAAGGAAGATGAGTGGGAAATTGGGGAAGAGGGCGAGAAATGGACACGTGACTTACTCAGCCTTGCTTCCTAGTTTACATAACGTCTTACATGTTATTAACATGTAGTCGTGCATTTTCCGTATTATCTCAATTTCCTTTTAATTTTCAGTAAAATTAAATTTAATATATTACTAAAGTTTATTCTTTTATTCTATGATTGTTATTTCACCCTCCAATTACCCTCCAAACAATAATACCCTCACTACCTTAAAATACCAGCAAATCGGGTAATTACCCGCTAAATTGGCAACACTGCTTAACACAGACTATGCTCAAAGTTTATTCAAAGTTTATAAATAATACAAGAATTAATAAGTTCCAGGGTTGGTGATTTTTTTTGATTTTCGAGAAAAAAATCAATTTTTGATTTTTGGATTTTTTAAAAAAAATTTGCAGGGTTGGAGATTTTTTTGATTTTTTTTTTGAAAAAAAATCAATTTTTGATTTTTTTTGACTATTGATTTTTTTATTTTTTTTTTATCTTTCTTTTTTATATTTTTCAATTGTGACGCTCACGCCTATAGGACTTTATACTAGATACCTATGCTATATCAGTATATCATATATATAAATTATTATATATTATATATATATATATATATATATATATATGACTTATACTATATAATATACTATATATTATATAAACTATATATATAATATATATATATATTTAATACTTATATATATATAGTATTATAATAGATATAATATAGTAGTATATATAGATTATATAAAATTTTCAGTTTCAGAAAAGTTAAGTAAGTTAGGTTTTTTAATAAGATTGTTTAGTAGCAAGCTTCTGGCATTAATTCCAGAGCTTGCCACTAGAAGAATTTTCTTAAAAAAACTAACTTAAAACTTAGCTTTTTCTGCAACATACGAAATCTTTTTGACTTAGAAAATGTTTTAGGTCTTCAAAATTGTGAGTCGCTGTCTGACAGCTTTACCAATAATACATATAATATATATATATATACTATTAAATTATATATATAATTACCATATATATATATAATATATATATATATTAGTATAATATATAATACATTATATATATAGTAGTATATTATATAATATATTATATTATATATATATTACTATATATATATATTATATTATTATATATATATATATATAATAATATATATATATAGTATATTATATATATATATTATATATAATATATATATATATATAGAATAGTATTAAACTATTATATTATAATATATATAAAATTTTGATTTGCCTACTCAAAATCGCATGGGGTTTTAACTAATTTAAATTATATACATTTGGCATCAAACCATTATCCAGAGAGTTTAATAATTATTTGAGATGGCGATTTGTTTACATGCATTTTCTTTTTTATTACTTATTATTTTATGCCTTGAATTCCCCTGATCCTTCGTAGACTATGTGCCTATTTTCACTCGACTAATGTAAACAGAAGAATTATCATAATGAATTGAAATTTGTAAAATAATTATTCCATAAAACGGTTTTCTTGCATTGTTACAGTATCTGTTAGACCGATTAGCTCATGTTTGATTGTAGCTTTATTCATTTAAGTTATTTATTTTATTATCGACTGCGAATACTCAATGTTTTTACATAATGCAACCTTTGTGAGTAGACTACTGTCTGACTAGGCGGCAAGAGCAGGCCTTAGGCCGCTAAGTATAGGAAAACTAGCAAAGGCTTGAAACTGAAAAGAAAAAAACCATGCAAGGTGTGAGAACAAGTCTGTTGGCTACGGGCAAACAGTATCGTTAATTGAAAGTTACTACCATAGAGGCCTACCAAAAAGTTAATTAAATTGGTAGAACAAACTAAGATTTAGCCTAGGTCTACTGTTTTCCACTTGTTGAGGCAAGTCTTCAACTTTAATGTGAAATAGATATATATTCTTCATTTTGTTGATCTGCATATCCTCTAGAAATGGTTTCATAAAATATAGGCTAGCTTTTGTTAAATACATGATAATAGTATAATATATATTATATATATATATATTATATAATATATCATATATGATACTATATTATATATATATAATATATATATATTATATAGTCATATACTATAATGGTAAAATGTAAAGTTAAAGGTCAGTACACAGGCACTTAGGATGTTATTACCTTCATGAACTTGAAAGTCATTGAATTGGAATAATACAAGTACATAGTTCAGGCTCTAGGGTAATCCCTATCAGATATCGACTATTTCTTCTGGTAATCTTAATATCAGATATCTGTTTTACCCACATATAGTATCATACTTATTTCAAATGTAAAAGAAACTTTGACTTTGACGAAATTATTATACAATATTGGTAAAAAAATGAATTTTTTGATAATTAGTATTATATAATAATATGATATATTTATATGTTAATATAAATATTGTATTTCAATTTAAATCTTACATAAATATATTTTATTCGAAAACGTAAATTTTAAAAAAGTTACGTAAGCTCATCAAAATTTTTCTTTAAAAAAGTTGGGGTTCAGTCTATTTAAAGTTTATTTACAAACATCTTGAGAAAATAGAAATATAAATTTAATCGGTAAATAAATTATCATAACATTAGTTAATATACTAATTTCTAGCTTAAAACAGATGTAAAACAATATTTTCTAGCTTCAATCAAATTTTAACATAGAAAAGTTAAGTTATTTAAGAAAATATTGTTTCATGATCATGTTTATATATAATTCCAGAGTGCCACTAAAGAATTTCTAAAAACTTAAACTTCAACTCAATTGTATACATCTTACACATTTTTCTCAAAAAGCTGAGAAATCTTTTCACAAAAAACGTATACTGGATTCCAATCTACGATAT
The DNA here is from genome assembly GCA_015478945.1 of Trachelipus rathkii. Taxonomy (NCBI): domain Eukaryota; kingdom Metazoa; phylum Arthropoda; class Malacostraca; order Isopoda; family Trachelipodidae; genus Trachelipus; species Trachelipus rathkii. The sequence continues at coordinate 45,611 of JABUQX010047060.1, forward strand.
TCTACCATAGACCCATAATTGTAAATGCCAAAGACGGTTGGCATACAGTGATATTAATCACTCGCTGAAGTGCTCGCTTCAAATAAGTGTTGCACACGTTATATGACACTGCTCACACACAGTGCGCATTTGAAGTGAGCAGTCTGCCATTCATGTACGCCATTATATATATATTATATATATATTATATATATATTATATATATATTATATATATATATTATATATATATTATATATATATATATATATATATATAATATATTATTGATATATATAAATCAAACCTAGTAAATTAATGTTTTACCAGATGTGTTAATGTGTTTAATATTTTAATACATTTAAGTTTTTTTTTGTTTTTAAAATTTATTTGTATGCATTCAAATACATTAATTTAGATAGTAACAGATATGAAAAAACCGCTCCTAAAGAGTTTGATGATTATCTATTAAGTAAAATATTGATAAATCTCGATAGGACTTTCAGTAAACCTAACTATTATCGAAAATACAAATTACAGTTGAGAAGATGCTAATTCAGTTAATGTTTAATTACCTAAAGTATTAAAAATCTATTACAAACTACAGTAAAATACTTTCATCTGGGAATGTACTGGTTATGGTGAGGAATTAGTAGACAAAGATATCAAAAAATATATGTATAAATATTTTTAATAATCATATCGGAATAAATTTTTTCTTCTAAAAGTCCTGTACAATGTAGAGTGGTACCAAATGTAAATATAGTTTTTTGTGCATGATTTTGGTATTAATATAAAATAAAAAAAATATATAGTATACCTTATATAGCTACTACTATATATATTTTATATATATATAGTACACATACCATAATAAATTATATTCAAACATTTCATTATAGAAATTATTAGTTGAAAGTAATATTAAAACCTCAACTGATCTTCAAATATACTTCTTGAATTAAAATATAATATAAATATAAACTGATTAACACTCATAAGGAAATATAAGAAGTGTACTTTACACTTATAAAGTAAATTACCAGGCAAACTGTTAATATTGGCTTAGGAATATACAATTCATACTACTTATCCCAAATAGATTCCTGGCCAGGCTCTACCTCGAAATAATAAATATAGTAACTTACAGAGATCCTTTGCAGATTAATATAAGATAGGAGCAATAATGATGTAGTTTCAAAATTAATTTGCCTTTCAGAACGATATTGCACTGTTCTTCTATTTTTAACTTAAGAAATTTCAATTAGAGAAAAGATGATTACATAAATATTTCACAACATAAACTAGGTTGGGATTATAGTCTAATTTAAGTAGAACTTGCACTGTTAGATGCTTAACAATTTAAAAGTTGCATATATAAACAAAAACAACTTTTTCCCAACGATGGTCACAAGTACTTACTTATCCTTGTTTTTTATAATAATTATGATCAAGGAGGTTGCGCGATACATATGCGCCTATGGCTCAATTTGGTTGAAATATTCACAGAGGAAACAAATTGACATAACGTTTCTCACTAAACTTTAAGTATAATTATTTTTAAAGATACATGTCTCCATTAAATATAAATATTTTACAATAGAATATATAAAGTTTTTAATTATTAATTTTTAACAATCTCCCGACAGAGAGAGCCATTGTAGCCTCTTGGGGCTACAAATTGACTATTTATAATGAGTACTATGTTTGGACTACAATGGAGCTTGTCACACTTTAGGGTACTGCTTGACGTTGTAGGATTCTACCAACTACTGCCTCCGACTCATCAAGTGCTTTATCACCCATTACTTTGATTATCTTTATCTTTAGAGACTTATTCATATGAATTAAAGGCAATTCTAATTGGATACAAATTACTTATTGATTGATAATAAATATTTGTCCATTTACTTTTAAAATTCGATGAAATCAGTTTTACATTTACCAGCTTTCTGTTCCTC
>JABUQX010047061.1:0-15000 GCA_015478945.1 Trachelipus rathkii
CAACTGTGAGAAGACACTCGTGTCCCGCCCAGCAGCCAGGCGGTCTCATCGAGCTTTGCCCTGCTGACACAGGCAGACGCGGTGAAGTTCCTCCCATCCCGCCTCAGTCCCACGCTCTAGGCCCTGCGTACAACTCCTGAACGCAGAGAGAGACGTGACATTGACATTACCACGGGATGCTCGGAACCTCCGATGGTGACAACCGGGAGAAACTCATCTCCCTGATGCCTCACCATCATCTTCCCCGTCCACCTCTCCGCATGCATCTATATCGCGGAGAGTGGGAAGCAGGAGCGATATGGGGCTTCTGACCTGCGAGTACGGAGCGTCATTGGCACCTTCCTTACAGGGAAGACTCTCTTCTTCTCGAAAGAGGATGGCCAAATCCTTCAAGAGTCGGGGTAAAAGGTTTGTCTCGGATCGGCCTTGCCTCGTAGATGTTTCTAGACGGCCCTGGCGCCGCCTTTCCGAGATAACCTCCACCCCCCGCCCGGAAGATCGTTCAAGAGCTCAACGGGTCGAGAGAAAGGCTCTACTTTTCCGTAAAAGGCGGAAAATCTCGCCTTTTTCCGACCTCGAAAGCGGGAAAGACTTATGAGCGGATCCTCGGCTGCAATGCCGCTACATCAGGGATCGACCCCATCGATATGAGTTTTATTCACACTTTTGATCCCAGGAAACCGACCACAATGTATCTGGCAAGTCTCTACCGCGTACTCCGTGCCTTATAATACTCTAGTCGAGAGAGGCTTTATTCCTAGAAGGGGCAAAGGGAGAAATAAATCAATCGGCTTCTCGCTTCAACTACTTTCACGATAGGGAGCTGCGAACTGTCAAAAATGTGACGAAGACACTCGTGTCCCGAACCACAGCAGCAGTGCGGAGATCTCTCGTGAAGCTTTGGCCACTGCTGACCACGTGCAGACGCGGTGAAAGATCCTCCCATCCCCGCCTCAGTCCCACACGACTCTAGGCCCTGCGTACCATCCTGAACGCAGAGAGAGACGTAGACATTAGACATTAACAGGTATGCCTCGGACCTCACGAGTGGATGACACAAGCAACGGGACGAAACTCATACTCCACGATGCCTCACAGCATCCATCTCCCCGTATCACACCCTCTCGCATGCTATCGTATCTCAGCGAAGAGTGGGAAGCAGGAGCGATGATGGGGCTTCTGCCTGCGAGTACGAAGCGTCATGGGCACCTTCCTTACCAGGGAAGAACACTCTTCTTCTCTCTCTGCGAGGATGGGGCCAATCTTCAAGTCGGGGTAAAACGGTTTGTCTGGGACAATACGGCTCGACCTCGTAGATGTTATCTAGACCGGCCCGGCGACGTTCCCGCGATACCACATCCACCCGCAGACCAAGAATCGTACCAAGAGCTCACCGGGCCGAAGGACGGCGCTACTGCTTCCTAAAAAGGCGGAAAATCCGCCTTATTTTGAACCTCGCACAGGGAAAGCTCGACCGCACGGTAGCAACCTCTCGGGACGACCCCTCCGAATTTGGTTTTTCACTTTTAGGTCCGAAGACCACCCTCAGTTTCGGAGCAGTATCTCAGTACACTCGGCTTAGGTCTAGTCAGAGAATGAGCTTTATAATCCGTGAGTAGGGCAGGGAGAGACATCAATGCTTCAGTCTGCTCCTACTTTAACGTAGGGAGGCGCCGAACAAATGATGAGAACGCAACATCGCGTCGCCCCCAGCAGCCGGCGGCTCTACATCGAGCTTTGCCCTGCTGACACATAGGACGCGGCTGGGGTCATCCCATCCGCTCCAAGTCCCACGCTACTGCCTCTGCGATACCACTCCTTTTAGCAGAGACGAAGAACAGTGACAGTTGACCTTAAACGGAGATGTACTCGGAACGTTCCGGTGGTGACACCGTGAGATCATTCTCATCGGAACATGCACTCAATTCCAATCATCTTCCCGTTCACACATCTCAGCATCGCAACCTATCTCGCTGGGAGTGGGAAGCAGGATGCTAGAGTGATGGGAGCGTCTGCCTGCGAGTACCGAGCAGTCATTCGGCACCTTCTTACCAGGGAAGACTCTTCACTTCTCTCCGCGAGCGATGGCATTCTTACAGTCCGGGTGGCTTTGTCTCGGAACAATCGGAGGGCTCGCACTCGTAGATTTTATCTATGAATCATAGACGGACCACAGAGCGCGCATCCCGAGAAACCTCCAACCCAGCCAAGAAAATCGTCAAGAGTCAACGGTCCAGAGGCTCACTTTCTCCGTAAAAAAGGCGGAAAAATCCCGCCTTTTTTCGACCTCGAGCAAAGGACACAGACTCGACCCGCACACGGCTGCAACTCTACTCCGGACCTCGACCTCGATTTGAAGTTTTCACTTTGCCGAAAGACGCCACAGTCGTTCTGGCAGTCCTTCGTTACCTCCGGCTTAAGGAGACTCAAGTCGGGAGAAGAGCTTATATCCAGTGAGAGGGCAAAGGTAGTCATAATGCTTCTCGCTTCAATATTTAACGTTCAGTGGAGCTGCGACACTGTGAGAAGAACTGTGTCCGCCCTGTCCTGCAGCGCGTCCTCATCGAGCTTTGCCCAGATTGACATCAACGGCAAGACGCGGAGTGCGAGGTCCATCCCATGCACCGCCTCAGTCCCCACGCTTCTAGGCCCGCCGTAATCCACTCCTAGAACGCAAGAGAGAGACGTGACATTGCATTACAACGGGATAGACTCGGCAACCCTGCCAGAGTGGTGACAACCCGGGAGAACTACATCTCCGATTGGCCTCAACATCGTCTTCCCTGCTCCACCCCTCCTCGTGTGCTACTATCGGGGAGAGTGAGGAACGACGGTTTCCGATGATTGGTGTCTGCCTGAGAGAAGCGTCATTGGCACCTTTCTCCAGGGAGGAAGTCCTCATAAACATCTCGAGAAAGGATGGCCAATCTCAAGTCGGGGTAAAGGATTTGGTCTGCGGACTGTGCTCTCCTCCGTGCCGCTCAAGGCACGCCAGGCAGCTGCCCACTCCGAGATCACCAGCCTTCCCCGCCCAAAAAGATCGCGTCCACAACGACCTCTGAGCAGGTTCGAGCAAAATGCCTTCTAACTTTTCCAGTGAAAGGCGGGAACAATTCCGACTTTTCTCGACCAAAATCACGAGAAAAGTTCGATCACCCGGCTGACAACCTCTCGGGGACTTGACCACTCGATTTTGAGTTTTATCACTTGGTGCAGGTAAGACGCTCGTTCCTGCAGACTACTCTCCGTACCATCCCGGTCCCACTCGTCGAGAAGCCATTCGCACGTGAGAAGGGCGCCACGGGCATAAGTAATAGGCCTGTGAACTGCTGGTTAGTCACATGGAGGGATGTCACCATAACAGCTCACCAAAGACACTACTGGTACCGACCCAGCCGCGCGTATACTCATCGAGCTATTGCCCTAACCTGCACAGGCAGACGCGGTGGGACGTCCTCATACCGCCTCAGTCCCAACGCTCTAGGCCCTGCGTTACCACTCATGACCGCAGAGAGAGACGTGAAATTGACTTACAAGGATGCTTCGGAAAACTCGATGGGCTGCGCCCAGGGAGAAACTCACCTCCCGAGTTGCCTCACACTCGTCTCCCTGTTCCACCCTCGCTCTGCTCTACTACTGGGAGGTGGGACGACGAGGTTATCCGATGACTTGGTTCCTGCCTCGAGAGCAAGCGTCATTGGCCCTATCATCCACCGGGAAGGCAAAGTCTCGTACTATCTCGAGAGGATGGCACCTCATATACCAGCGTGGGGTAAAAGGTTTGTACTCGGACTGTGCATCTCATACAGTACGCCGCTTACCAACAACGCGCGGCCAGGAACTGTCACTCCTCGAGTATAACCCTCACCCGCTAATAGAGATTCGTTACCCAATGTACCTTGGCAGGTTCGAAGCAAATCTACTTTTCGGAATAAGGCGGAAAATTGCCGCCCTTTTTTTTCGAACTCAAAAATCAGGAAAAGTAATCGATCACCCGCTGCCCCTCTCCGGGACTTGACACCTCGATTTTGAGTCTTTCACCTTTGGTCACGGAAGACCGCCTCGTTCCTGCAGTCTCTCCGTACCTCCGGCTTCCCACTCGTCGAGAGACCAATATCACCGTGAGAGGGCCACGGGACATAATAATGCCTGTGAACTGCCTGGTTAGTTCCTGGAAGGATGTCACCAACAGCTCACAAGACACTATCGTCCGCCCAGCGGGCGTTCTACATGAGCTTTGCCCTCTGACACGGCAGACGCCGGTGGAGAAGTCCTCCATCCCGCCTAGTCCCCACGCTCACTAGGCTCCTGCGTACCACTCTGACCGCGAGAGAGACGTAACATTGACATTTTAAGACACGGGGGGGGATTGGGGGGCCCTCGGAAACCCTCCGAGTGAGTGACAACCACCCGCGGGAAGAACCCTCGATCCTTCCACGGTTGCACCAATCAAATCGATCTTCCTGGCTTCCACCTCCTCGTGTACTACTATTGGGGAGTGTCGAAGGAACGACGGGTTCCGTGGTGATCTGGGTGTACCTGCCTGAGAGCCAGCGTTCATATGGCACTGTTACCTCACACGGGAGAATACCTCTACCTTCTCGAGAGGAATGGACCATTTCAATGTCGGTGGTAAAGGTTATTGTCTCGGAACTGTGCTCTCCTCAGGTAGCCGCTCCAATAAGCGCGGCCAGGAGCTCGCCATCCGAGATAACAACCCTCACCCGCTAAAAGATCGTCCAGAACCATTGGCAGGTCGAGCAAAAAGCTCTAACTTTCTTCCGGTGAACAGGCCGAAGAAAATTCCGGCTTTTTGACCCAACATCACGGAAAAGTAATCAGAACTCACCCGGAACTCGCCGCCTCTACAACAGGACATTAGACACCCATCGATTTCTGAGTTTTTACCCTTGGTCAAGGAAGACCGCCTCGTTCCTGCAGTCTCTCCCGTACCTCCGGCTTCGCACTCGTCGAGAGAGCAATATCACCGTGGGAGGGCCACGGGACATAATAATGCCTGTGAACTGCCTGTTTAGTCCCTGGAAGGATGTCACCCACAGCTCACAAGACACTACTCGTCCCGCCCCGGCCACACGCCGGCGTTCTACATGAGCTTTGCCCTCCTGAAACAGCGCAACGAACAACGCGGTGGAGGTCGTCAACATACCACGCCTCAGTCCCACGCTTCTAAGGACCCTGCGTAACCACTCCTGACCGCAAGAGACAGACGTGAACATTGAACCATTAACACGGGATGCTGCGAACCTCCGAGTGGGTGACAACCACGGGAGAAACTCATCTCCCGGCTGCTCATCACCATCATCTCCCTGTTCTCACTCTTCCGAATGCCTCTATGATCTCGGCGAGTTAGGGAGCGGGGGCGATGATGGGTGTGCTTGCTGCCTGACTGAGAAGCTTGGGTAGCTAGCTCTCAGCTGGTGGGAGATCCTAGCCGTATCCAGCCTTAGTCGCCAGGTCTAGGCTGTATAACATCCTAATAAAGAGAGAAACGCGTACTTGACAATTGTAGCATGGAACTACCTCGAGCTCTCACCGAGAATGGGTGAGATGTCGGCAGTGATTACTACTGCAGGGCCAGCCTCAGATGCCTCTATCTATCTCTCCTATAAGCTACCGCGAGAGTCGGAAGGAGAACATCATACCACGAACACGACCTCACCTGGTTCGCGCCGACCCAGGTATGTCTACTTTATCTCAGCTCGGCACACCTATATAAGATTGGGGCAGAAATTCGTCATAATACTGTGGCAATGCGCGGATATTTTTTTGTCGAGATTTGATAGAAAAATTTATAATAAAAGGCTTGAAACCGCTTTAACAATAAAAATTAATTTTATAGAAAAAAAATTTTTATCACGACGGCCAACAGCTACCTCTCATATACATAGAATTGCTTCCTCGCCCTGGATACACACAGCGATTATCCACCGTCAGCAAAATATAGTCAAAAAAATTTTGGGTGGTGCATGTGGCTTAAACTTGAAATTTTTTGGCATCTTTCTCAACTTCGGGAAGGTACGTTTCAAGACCGCGACGAGCCACTGGTATAATCTCTCCTGGAATTTTTTTTCCGAAAACCAACTTTTTTTTTTTTTGGTGGCAGCGTTGCTAAACGAAAAATCGAAAAAATTCTTAAATGCACAATTTACAAAATTTCACAAACACAAACTATCGAAGCCGAGAGCCGTTCCAAGACACAACGAGTACGTGACGGTAAGCTCGCTGCAAGGCAGAACATCTTCACCTTAAAAATTCACCCTTAATAAACTTTTCCGAAATTCTGTGGTGCAATGCTATATTGAAAATTTGAAAAAAATTCTAAAGAATCCCCGACCAAAATTTCGAACAAACCAGACTGGGAGAGCACGTTTCAGACCCAGGACGAGTACGTGGACAGTCTCGTTCCGAGACACTTTGCTAATCCCCAGCCATTTTTTCGGACCAACAATTTTTTCTAAGTCCCCATCCGGGTACGAACTCGAGAAATTCTAAGTCCCGACAAATTTCTAAGAATACATAACAACTTCGGGAGAGACGCGTTTTCAGCACCAGCACAGTACGGTGCGTACAGGTAGCATTGCGGAGCATTTTTTAAAAATTCCTAATATAATAATTTTCAAGAAAATCTCTCTTGTGCAGAGGCTTATCGAAAAAATCAACAAATTTGTTCAAAGTCCCAGACAAATTTCTCGACCAAACCCAACTTCAGGGACGAGACAAGTTTCCACACCCAGACGAGGTAACAGTGGCCATCTCGTCAGTAGTCACTTTCCTAATTACGCCAGCCATTTCTTCGGGCCAAGACCGGACCAAAATTTCCAAAGTCCGCACTGACCAACTCGAGGGAGAAAATTTTAGACTCTGGCGGACCCTATGATATCGCCTTCGTCGAGCGCGCCGAGAAATACCTTCCCAAATCCAAGTTTTCACGGAAAATCTCGCTCAGCGAAACTTCTTTCCTTACCGCCAGGGACTCAGGTCGGAAGAAGGAAGATTTCTCAGGCAAGCAACGCGCGCATATTTGTCCTAAAGTCGGTGGATTTCTTGTGGACTGAGGGGGATATTCTTACCGTGGGCGCGCCATAAATATGATCGCCCCTTCGTCGAGCGACGGCCGAGAAAATACTTCCCCAATCCATGCTTTTCACGGGAATCTCGCGCAGCGAAAACTCTTCTCCTTTCCTCCCAGCGAAACCATTAGAGTCACAAAGAGGAACGCCTTTCTCCGTGCAACAACGCGCGAGATTTTCCAAGTCGGATTCTTGGACTGAGGGGGATATTTCTATACCGTCGGAGCGGCTTATATATCGACCTTTGTCAGAGCGCGGCCGAGAACATACCTTCCCAACAGTCAACAAATCCAGGTTTTTCTCACGGAAAATCTTCCGCAGCAGCGAACTTCTGTCTCCACCGCTGGACTCAGGGTCGGGATAAAGAGGAGTTTTCAAGGCAACAATCGCGCGAGATTCTTTCAGAAGCTCCGGACTAATTTGGACTGAGGGGGGAATAGTCTCTTACCGTGGGCGGGCATATATCGCCCTAGTCGAGCGCGGCCGAGAAATACCTCCAAATCACAGCTTTTCACGGGCAACTCTCGCGCAGCGGAAACTCCTCTCCTTCCCAGGACCCCCGCCGGGACTAGGTCATAAGAGGAGCTTTCTCGGGCAACAACGGGCGAGATTTTCCAAACTCGGATTTTGGACTGAGGGGGGATATTTCTACCCGAGTAGGGCGGCCATATTGATCAGCCCCTGTCGAGCGCATCGGCCGAGAAACTACCTACTTCCCCTAAATCCAGTTTCAACGGAGAAATCTCGCGCAGCGAAAACTCACTTTCCTATCTCGTCGGGACATCAGGTGAAGAGGAGCTCTCTTCAGAGCACTAACCGCGCAGAGATTAACTTTCCATCGGTACGATTTTGGAACCGAGAAGGGATACTCAATGTCTTACCAGTTGAGGACGAGCCCATACCAAAACCGTGTTAGCCTCGTGTCGAGACCGGCGGCCGAGAAATGCCTTACCCGATCCACAGGTTTTCCCGGAAAATCTCGCGCAGCGAAACCTCTTATCCTTCCCGCCGGACTACAGGGCGAAAGAGACGATTATCATCATGCAACATTGGCAGGGAGACTTTTCCCACACAAAGTCGGGATTCGCAATCGATACTTTTCGCTAAGTACAACAACTGATATGCGTTTCTCCAGGGAATCATAAACAGCAAGCTGGACTATAGGAATTTTTCTCAATACTTCGAATTCACCAAACCCGGACCGTGGTGGGCAACATTTTGCCGAGGGCGAAGCTCTTACTTGATGCCCTTCTGTCTGAGCGCCCGGCCCGAGAAATGCACCTCCATCGGCTCTTCACGCGGAAAATACTCACGCGCAGCGAAACCTCCTTATTCTTCCGCCGGGACTCAGGCGTCGGAAACGGAGATTATCATTCAGGCAACAACGAGCGTGAGATTATCATCCAAAGTCGGAAATTAATTGGACTGAGGGGGAGGTATTATCATTACACCATTTACTGGGCGGCCAATCAAAATGATCCGCCCTTGTCGAGCGCGACAGGCGAGAAACTGCCTTCCCGATAGACCAGGTTTTTCACGGGAAAATCACGCGCAGCGAATCCTCCTTTCCTTCACGCCGGGACTCACGGGTCGAAAGAAGGAGATTTCCTTGCAAAATCGCGGGACAAATTTTAACACAAAAGTCGGATATCGAAATCGTACAACTCTATTCCGTAAGTCCACTGACTATGCAAATTCCAGGGTAAAATCAACAGCCGCTGGACTTGAGGAAAATTATCTTCAATTTCGAATTCCCAAAACCGACCAGTGGGGGCAAATCACATCATTCGCCGGTGGGACGGGACTCATACTGCATAACTGCCCATTCAAGTCGAGCGCAAGGCACGAAAATGCCCTCCTCCATATCCGGCTCTTCACTGGGAAAGTCTCGCGCAGCGAAACCCTTTACCTCTTCACCGCCGGGACATCAGGGTCGGAAATAGAGTATTTACCTGTACAGGAACACAATACGCGGACGAAGATATTTTTTTCAGCAAAAGTCGGGACATTTATGGACTGCGGGAGGGCATATTCTTACCCTGGGCGGCCTAATGAATCGCCTTTAAAGTGGCGCGGCCAGAGAATGGCCATTTTACCGAATCCACGGTATTTTCCAACGCAAATCTCGCCAGACGAAACCTCCTTTTCCCTCTTCCCGCCGGGAACTCAGGGTCGAAAGAAGGAGATTTCTCTGCAAAACAATTCGCGGTAAACCGATCCCCGAGATTTTCCAAAGTCGGATTCGAAATCGTATTTTCCGATAAGTCACCCTGAGCTATGCAAATCTCAGGGAATCACCAGCACGCTGGACTTAGCGAGAACATTTTATCAATTTCGAATCCAAAACCGGCAGCCGTGAGGCAAAACCTCTTGCGTGGGCGGCCTCTAATATCGCACCTTAGTCGAGCAGCAGGACCGAGAATGCCCTCCCCATCGGCTCTTCACGGGACAAATCTCGCGCAGCGAAACCTACCTTTCCTTCACCAGCGGACTCACGGGTCGAAGGACGGAGAACTTTCTCCAGTGACAACGCGAGATTTTCCAAAGATTCGGAATTTTGGATCATGAGGGGGGATATCTCTTACACTGGGCGGCCATATGATCGACCCCTTCGTCGACGGCCGGCGAGAAATGCCTTCCCCGAATCCAGGATTTCACGGAAAATCTCGCGCAGCGAAAACTCCTTTCCTTCCAGCCGGGACTCAGGGTCAGAAAGAGAAGATTTCTCTTGCAACATCGCCGGAGATCTTTACCAAAGTCGGATTCGAAATCCGTATTCTTTCGCTAAGCTCACAACCGACTATTGCGTTTCTCTAGGGAATCAACAGCACGCATGGACTTAGCGAATTCTTTTCAAATTCGAATCCCAAACCCGGACCCAGGGGGCAAACCTCTTACCGTGGGCGGACGGCTCTAACTGATCGCCCTTGTCGACGCGCGGAGAATGCCCTCCCCAATCCGGCTCTTCACGGAATCCCGCGCACGAAACATCTTCTCCTACCCGCCGCGGGACTCAGGTCGGAAGAAGATATTTCTCAGGCAAACACGGCGCGAGAATTTCCTCAAAGTCCGGATTTGGACTGAGGGGATTTTCTTACCCCTAGGGCGGACATATGATCGCCCTTGTCGAGCGCGGCTCCGAGAAATACCTTCCCGAATCCAGCTTTTCAACGGAAAACATTCGCGCGCGAACTCGCCTCATACCTCCAAAGACGCGGGACTCAGGGTGGAAGAGGATCTTTTCTCATCAGGCAACAGGCGAGATTTTTCCAAAGTCGGATTTTGGATTGAGAGGGGTGATATCTCTTACCGTGGGCGGCCATTATGATCGCCCTTGTCGAGCGCGGCCGAGATGCCCTTTCCCGAATTCCTATGGATTTTCACGGAAAATCTGGCGGCGGCAGACGAACCTCCTCTCCTTACCGCGGGACTACAGGGTGAAAGCAGGAGCTTTCATCGGCACATCGCGCGGAGATTTTCCAAAAGTTCGAATCAATTCGTATTTTCCGCTAAGTCCCCCTGAGCATTGCAAATCTCAGGGAATCAACAGCACGCTGGACTTTGCGAAATTTTTTCAATTTCGAATCCCAACCCGGACCGAATGGCGGAGCAAACCATCTTTGACCAAGTGGACGGCCTCGATTATGATCGCCCTTGTCGCCGCGGGCTCAGAGACAAATGCTCTTCCAGAATCAGTTTTCAACGGGATAATTCTCGCGCAGCGAAAACTCCTCTCCTCCCGCGGGATCTGGGTCGAAAGAGGAGGCTTTCTGGTGTCATAAACAGCGCGCAGACGATATTCGTAAGATCGAATTACAATCGTATTTCGGCAAGTTCCCATAGACCAACACCACCCTTAGGACAGATTTCCACAGGGAATCACAAGACTCTGGACTCTGAGCGAGATTTCAATTTCGAATCCGACACCAAGCCCCAGACCGAGAGGGAAGTAACTCTTACCCGTGGGCCGCCCTATGATCGCCCCCTTGTCCCGCAGCGCAGGCCATGAAATGCCTTCCCGAATCCAGGTTATCACGGAAAATCTCGCGCAGCGAAACCACCTTTCCTTCCCCCCGGGACTCAGGGTCGAAATAGGAGATATCTCAGCACGAACGCGCGAAGATCTTCCCACAAGTCGACTTTTGGACCGAGGAGGAGCTCATCGGACTGGCGCGCATGTAAAGCGCCCTTGTCGAGCGCGCGCTGAGAGATGCCGCTTCCGATCCGGGATTGCAACGCGGATATCTCGGCAATGCGAAAACTCGCCTCTCCATTTTCCCTGCGAACTTGCCTAAGAACGTGAGAGGGCAGGTCTCTGATCAAAGGCTTTCGGGTTCGAGGGATTCTGACTCTCGTCCCTCACGATAAAGCGGATGCCTGCAGGAACGGCATCCCGCCGGCAGACTATACGACGTCAAAAGAGGAGCTTCTCGGGAAACCATCAGCGCGAGATATTCCGAATATTGGGATATCTAAATAGCAATTTTCCGAGCCAGTACCTTGAGCATATCGGCGTTTTCTCAGGGATCAACAGCCGCTTGGACTTAGGAAAATATTCAAATTCGAAATCCAAACCCGGACGAGGAGGGGGGGATATCTCTTACCCTGGGCCGCCATATGATCGCCCTTGTCGATCGCGGCCGAGAAATGCCTTCCGAATCCGACTTTTACGGATTATTCGCGCCGCGAAAACTCCTCTCCTTAACACCACGCCGGGATAACACGAAGTCAGTTGGACGAGCCAATTCGGACTGATCTGCGCGAGATATTTCCGAATTTGGAATTCGAACACTAGCGTGATCCAGCCAAGAATCACCCCTGAGCTATGAGCTCATACAGGCGAATCAACAGCAAGCATGGAACCTACTAAGCGAAATTTTTTCAATTTCGAATCCAAACACGGACCAAGAGGGGGCACAAAACCTCTACGTGGCAGGACACATAACACATGATCGCACCATTCAACGTACGAGCGCGGCCGAAAATGCCTTCCCGACCAGGTTATTACGGGGATAATCTGCCAGCGAAAACTCCTACTCCTTCCTCCGCGCAACCCTTATCGCCTAACAGTGGAGGGCAGTCTCAGGGAGATGTCAGGCTTCGGGTTCGAGGGATCTACCTTGAACTCTCCGTCCCTCTCGTAACGCGGAATGCCTTGCAGGAAACGGCATCACGCCGGGACTTAGGTCAAAGAGAGCTTCATCAGGGCAACATCGAGCGACGATATTCCAATGTTCGGATTCCGAAATAGATTTTCCGCCAAGTCCACTGAGCTATGCGTTTCAGGGAATAACTGCGCGCTCGGCACTTCAGCGAAAATATTTAGTCAATTTCGAAATCCAAAACACGGGACCTCGGGGGGAAACCTCTTACCGTGGGCGGAACCATACCCCAATATCGCCCTATGTCGAAGCCGCAAGGCCGAAACTGCTTTCCCAAATCCAGCTTTCTCACGGGAAACTCGCGAAGAACGAAAACTCTCTACCCTTTCTCCACAGCAAACTTTCCCATAGAACAGTGAGAGGGGCAAGGTTTCTGTCAAGGCGGGCCGGGTTCGAGGGATTCCCAGACTCTCGTCTTACGCACGAAAGGATTAGACACTTGAGGGGGGGCCAGAGCAGCCTTCTCGCCGGGACTAGAGATAGAAGGTCGCTTTCTCGGGCAACAAAAACAATACCGCGGCGAGCTATTCACGTTGTCGGTAAGCGTCGGAGTACGGCCAGCTCGCTCGCTCCGGGAAAGGCAAGGTAAGTTATTATTTTTTTTAAGTCCATGCTTCAGGGATATGTTAACTCTGACTGGTTTACGGCAAATCACCTGGTCAGGTCATGTCACAATCACCCTCAGCAACTCACGTTGCCTACTCTTGATTACCGAAATCAAAAAAATACATTATAATCACCCCCGTGTGCAGCCGCGACGCTTCGCGCGGCGCCAGGAAGAGAGCTTACTTCAGTTTGATTCGAAAAATCAATTCAGCCCGGCAGACCTTTGAGACTTAGATAAAAAAAAAAGACAAAAAATTTCTTCAAAACTCCACAGGAAGCAGCAGACACTAAGGTCTGCTTGCTGCCTGCTTCGTAGTGGGCAATTTTGAGTCCTTCTTCCACCAGGCTCTCGTGTAGACTCGATTCGGACAAAAAGTTTATCTTTACTCAGGCAGCAGACCTAAACTACAATTGGGTCGGTCTGCTACTGCTTCGTAGGAGAATGCCTACTCAGAGTCCTTCCTCAGGTCACTGGAAATCTCGCGCAGCGAAACTACCTCTCCTTTCCTTCCACGCGAAACCTTTTCCTACACAGTGAGAGCAAGCAGTAATGTCGAGAGGTAGCCGGCTCGAGGGATTCCGACTCTCGTCCCCCTTTGAAGCGTTAAATGCGGAATATTCGGCCTATACCAGGAACAGGCATCGCCGGACTTACGAGTCACGAAAGAGGATAAGCTTTCTCAGGCAACTCGCGCGAGAATATTCCGAGTTTTTTTGGATCGAATCGTATTTTTCCGCTAAGTTCACCTGAGCTATGCGTTTTACTCAGGGAATCCTGAACGCTGGTCACTTAGCGAATTTATTCAATTCGATTCGAAAAAACCCGGATCGACAAAAAGCTTTTCTTTAATCCACACAGGCAAGCCCCACGAACCTAAACTCACAATCTGTGGTAGTGCTACTGCTTCGTAGAGATCTACTAAAACAGAGCTCCGTCCTACAGTCCCATGGAAATTCGCGCAGCAAACTCTCTCTTTCCTCCAGCGAAACCTTTCGCCATAAGACAGCTGAGGGGGACAAGGTCTCTTGTCAAAAGCACTGGCACGCGCTCGAGGGATTCCAGACTCTCGTCCCCTTGAAGCGTTAAAGCGGAATATTCGCCTGACCAGGAACAGGCATCCCGCCGGGAACTTCGAGTCGAAAGAGGAGCTTTCTCAGGCAAACATCGCGCGAGATAACATTCCAGAGTTATTGGATTCGAAATCAAGTAACTTTCCCGCTCAAGTCCACCCTGAACTCTGGTTTTCCAGGGTCAACCTTCACGCTGGAAGTTAGGAAATTTTCTCAATTTCGAATCGTGTGCTTGGATACCTGCACGTACTGACAGTAATTTTCCTTTCGCAACTCTTCTAATCAGAGTCCACAGGCATACACAAAACAAAGACACCAACCTAAAACATTTATCGTGACAGCTTGCTGCCTGGCATAACCTGCTTTCTCGTGGGAAAAACACTTAGTAGCGCACCTATCCTGACCGCGATAATATATATTTGTTAACCGAAGTTTTGTTAATGAAGTGCCCAGGCAGCAAGGCACTCCGCAACGCCCCATACGAGTAGGGGTTGAACCTTTGCAGCCTAGTTTACTAAAGGGAAGTCTCAAGCGCTCGTCCCGAATGAAGGGACTCGACACTCTTACAACACCCCGGCTGGTACGAAAGTCGTATACAAACGATTCGGCGGATACTCACGCTGTATGCCAGTCAGTCAAAGCGACGGTAGAGGCCAATGAGTGGACAGTCACTGACCCCTATGATTCCATCTCTCCTTCCCTTTGACAGAGAGGCAAGAACCGGCCCTAGCCCGTGTACCGCGGCGCGAATCACCTTACGATCCATGCGCCCACAACGGTCCTACAGGCCGCGCCCGCAATCCCGAAGGAATGCGAGTTCGGGCAGCCGAAGCTGCGCCATGGCCGGTCCCTTTGCTCCCCAGGGTTAGTGGTATGAACTCACCCGCTCGGTCACATAGCCGAAACGAGACACCGAAGGGGGACTTCCGAGGCGTGTGAAAATCGAGTGAGCTACCGGTAAGAGTGACGCGTCAGAGGTGATACTTCTCAGAGCCCCCCGTTCTTACCCACAAAAGTGGCGGCGGAGTGTGATAAAGTGGGAACGTGTCGCACGCTCAGACCAGACGCCA
>JABUQX010047061.1:17500-75000 GCA_015478945.1 Trachelipus rathkii
ACCAACATGTTGTTCCACGTCTGCGCGCTGACCGCCTGCCTGGCTGCCTTGCCCACCCACGTAAGCGAGACAGAAACAGAACACGAAGATAACTAAGAAAGCAGGGAGGACTATACGTAAGCAATTCCAAGCCACGATCCAGCCATTACCACCGCTAGGAGCCATGCATGCTAGTGCGAGCCCCGCCTGCACATCAAACTGTTCTGTCGTTCCGTCTGCCTGCCTGCCTAGCCTGCTACTGCCTGCACCCCGATGCTGATACAGAAAACAGACACGTAGAACTAAGAATAAGATGGGAGCGAAACGTAGCAATCGAGCCAGCTTTCAATTTTTTTATTCTTTCCCATTAAACAATACTGGAGCCCCCCTGTCCTGCTGCTGTGTGTCACGCGTTCCAGCCATCCAACTGTTTCCAAGTCTACTGCCTGCTGCTGTGCCACCCGAAACGAACAGAAACAGAACAGAGAAACAAAGAAGGAGGGAGCGAAACGTAGCAATCCAGCCAGCCATTACCACCGCTGCGCTGCTGCTGTCGCCGCCGCCACTCAAACTGTTGTTGTTCCAGTCTGCCTGCCTGCCGCTCCGAGAAAACAAGGCGCGCAAACGGTGAAATCTCATTTGGATTGCATTAAAGAAACCCGCGGTGCTACGACTAACAAAGCGTTAGCCGCGGGCTAAGGACCGACTACCCCTCGTACAAACGCAGTTGACGAGGAACCCTTCCCCGCAACAGGCCTTCGAGGTTCCCATCCGATTACTTGCTACTACCACCAAGATCTGCACCGGAGGCGGCTCCACTCCGGCTTACGCCATGAGCTTCTGCGCCACCCCCGCGCCCTCCTACTCGTCGAGGCTTCGAGACCCTATCCATCCCTACATATCCGGGACGGTCCCCCTCCCGTGAAGGAGAAAGGGAAGAGCCGTTACTACCTCGACGGTCGAGTATCGGGGACCGGCTTTAGCGCCATCCATTTTCAGGGCTAGTCGCTTCGGCAGGTGAGTTGTTACACACTCCTTGGCGGATGCCGACTTCCATGGCCACCGACCTGCTGTCTTGAGCGACCAACGCCTTTCATTGGTTCTACATGAGCCGGTACTTAGGCCCCTTAACTCGACTTTTGGTTCATCCCACAGCGCCAGTTCTGCTTACCAAAAATGGCCCACTAAGTACTCGGATTCGACAAAGAGGCTTCAATGAAGAAAGAACCCTTTTCTTCACCCGTTTAGAGTTTGAGAATGGGCTGAGGAAATTTCATCCCCAAGGACCCCTAATCATTCTCTTTACCGGATGAAACTCTCAATGCGCGAAACGAGCACCAGCTATCCTGAGGGAAACTTCGGAGGGAACCAGCTACTAGATGGTTCGATTGGTCTTTCGCCCCTATGCGCAGCTCTGACGATCGATTTGCACGTCAGAATCGCTGCGGACCTCCACCAGGGTTTCCCCTGGCTTCATCCTGGCCAGGCATAGATCACCATCTTTCGGGTACCAGAATATGCGCTCGGAGAGCCCGCTACTCAACTTAACAAGCCTGCGAAACGCGACCACTACGTGCCCCGTCCCCCGAAGAACAAGACAAAAAAAATTTGTCATAAATTGTTTGGGAAACGGGGAAGCAGCTAGCCGGTTAGGCATTAACAGCGAGAAGGAGCGGCGCGGGCCCCGGGCTTGCGCCGTCCACATACAGGGTGGTTAATCGGGGGGAGACCAGAGGCAAACCCACTCACCGCCGAAATAACCCGTGAGGGCGACACCGGCGACCTGGAGAAATACCTACGCACGCACCCCGAAACGGATCAGCCCTATGAAAGGATCACTTTCGTTTCGCCTTGGGGTTTAGACAGCCCTTTGACTTGCGCATATTCTAGACTTCTTGGTCCGTGTTTCAAGACGGGACGAGTAAGCTGTCGCAAACTACACCGCGTCGCGCGCTGCGAGACATAGCGGGGGCACGACTTCGCCTCCTCAGGGGCGGCTGAGGTGGTGAGAGGACGTATACCCCCAGTCAAGAGCACACTTTACAACATTTAACCGTCCGAGAGGCCGTCAGAGCAACGGGGCGGCCCCGCCAAACTCGGAAAACCCGGCGGCGTCTTCAAACCGGCAAGCGGTTTGCTGCCTATCCGGGAACGAGAATTAGCGGTTTCCCAGACCCCCGTGTCATCGACACCTCTCGAACGGCCGCGGTGCCCTACTTCGGCCAGCAGTGCATCCCCCTTCGGCGCTCGCTGCCTGAAACGTCGGTCGACCATCGAAACTCCGGGGAAATCCCCGAAAGAATCTCCGGGATCCGTTCAACTAACGTTTACGACCAGACGCTGCGTTACCTCCGGGGTGAATTGAAGCCGACCATTTCGGGTACGAACGCTCATTCGCTTTAGACTCGTGGTAGTTTCACGCTCTCTTGAACTCTCTCTTCAAAGTTCTTTTCAACTTTCCCTCGCGGTACTTGTTCTCTATCGGTCTCGTGGGGATATTTAGCTTTAGATGGAGTTTACCACCTGCTTAGGGCTGCATTTCCAAGCAACCCGACTCTCGAGAGCAACCGACGTGGAAAACCGAGGCAACGACCCTACGGGGCTAACACCCTCTATGGCCAGCGGGATTGCAATCGACAAACACTTCGGGTCGGATCGGCTTCCACACGATTACTCCCATACGCGGCATCGCTCACAGGACCTTTCGGCCCTGCAGCCTACGCGCTGAGCTCCTCCCTTTTCAGTCGCCCTTACTAAGGGAATCCCTTTTGGTTTCTTTTCCTCCGCGTACTTATATGCTTAAGTTATGCGGGTACTCTCTCCTGAAGCAAGGTCGGTTTAGGCACAATTCGTAATATCCAGAGGATGGCAGAAAGAACGGCGTCGCTGCCGCCGCTTACTGTAGGGCTGCTGACACTAATACTGTGATGATATACCTCTTTTATTGATCTTCCTGCGTTAGCGTTCTTCAGGTGACGCCACCCCCGATCAAGAGATATACCGCCGACAATAAAGTGCAGCAAAGGAAATAATTTTCCCATCACCACTACGGTAGCGACGTATTCTCCCTGCTGCCTATTAGCTGCTGCTGCTTTTGCAATGATGAGGGTTGCATAGTACGGTGATATTCGTTAGGTTAATTTCCTGCGTTAGCGTTCTTCAGGTGACGCCACCCCCATTTAACACGAATACCACCGACCGAGCAACAAAATTCATTGCAGCAACAGCAGCAGCATTAGCAGCAGCGGATTAAACAGCGACTACTAATACCGTCGTGCACTAACTTACCACCATAAAGATGATAAGTAACTCTCTGCCTCATGGACTACGCGAAAAGGCTCTCTGATATGCGCTATTATACGACGAGCGACAAAGCGTGCACTTTGAGTTTCTTTCGCATTCGGCAACAGTGGAAAGAGAAACGGACGGAGCGCACGCGAGGAACTAACAAAACACAACGTCTCATTCTCAGGATAGCTACTACTACTGCGGGTCGCCATCCGGCAACACAATGCTTATGCGCTAATACCACAAACAAACCTTCCCTCATCTCCAGCGTTTTGTCATGAGAGCGTCGCGCAAATTTTCCTTCCTCTTCCCCCCCTCCTTCTATCTCTCTTTCTTTTTTCAAGGCTGCTGCCGGTCCGGCAACACAGCGCACGAAACGAAACTTAATTCGAGATGGCACCACCAGACTTCTGTTAACGTCCCCTCAAAAACCTGTTTCGAGAAAGAGAGACACCGACGCTATTACTGATACAAATTTTTATGCTGATGCAGCAGCCACTATGCGCCCCTTTGCGTTTGTCGAAAGGAGAACAACAATCGGAGCGACTTTGGCAACTACGGCGCTAACACCAATACACGCAATTTTCCGCACACCCTTCTTTTCAAGAAGCGGAGTGGGAAAACGCCTGATTGGGTAACGCCCGCCGCACCCGATCGTGCATCCCTTTCGAAAGGCGACACAGTAGCAACAGCAGCAGCTACAGTAATAGCACCGGCATCCTTCCCTCGAAATGGTCTCTCTATCAACCAAAGGGAGCGAAAGAAGTCTAGGTGATGACCATTGCGTTTCAGTTACGTTACGCACGCTCAACAACAGCAGCCCGTCCGAAAGCGAGAAGATAGAAAAGAAAAGAGGAAGGAAATTGCAAGCAATTGTTTGCGCGATCGCTCTCACTTTTAGTAAAAAGAGTGAGAGAAAAGTTCCACAAGTGGCACCAGCGCACGCACAAAGCGACCAACAGCAGCAGCAGCAATATCCTCTTTTTTTTTCCTAAGATGAGACGTTATCAATGCGTTCCACACGCGCACCGTCACGAAACCCTTCCTGCGAAAAGAAACTCGTGTCGCGAGCAATTCCTTCTTACACGCTCAAACCCGTATTTCTCAACCAACCGGCAGCAACTGAAACCGTAAAAGCGGCCGGCAGTAGTAACAGCAGAAGCAGCAACAATTTGGCAACTTGAGCAGCCCAATCCATTTCCAAACGAGCAGAGTTAGTGCAAGTTCGGTAGAGGGAGAACGCTGCAACTGCTACTGCTGCTGCTGCTACAACCACCTAAACCAGAATTTACGGAGACGGAAGCTACAGGCAACAGTCGAAACTCTATTTCCAAACGAGCAGAGTTATTGCAAGTTCGGTAGAGGGAGAGACGACTGCAACATCGGCCACAAAACCAGCAACATTATCAGCTGAAGCTAGCGAAGCAACAGACACTACATCTCAACAGCTGCAGCTTTAGACGTCGCTCAACATTTCCAAACCGCATTGTGATTGAGGTTTCGGTAGAGGTTGAAACGACTGCTGCTGAGAGGTAGTGACTGATGAACGCGCGGCAGCAGCTGAAGAAGCGGCCAAAATGAAAACTCCATTTCCAAACGAGCAGAGTTATTGCAAGTTCGGTAGAGGGAGTTTTCGCAGCGGAGGCAGCTGTGTCAGCAGCTGAAGAAACGACCAGGAGAGCAGCTGATTAAGCCGCCGAAGAAACTCCATTTCCAAACGAGCAGAGTTATTGCAAGTTCGGTAGAGGAAGAATCGACGGACGGACGGACGGATAGCTGCTCTGCCGGACGCTCCCGCTGCTGAAACAGCTACGTGTTCCACTTTTCCGACCCAAGCTTCGTTAAATTGGGTCGGTAAAGGGAACTACCGCAGCATCGGCTGAGAAAACGAGAAGAGCGCGTGCGAAGCGACTTGGAATCAGAGTTTTTTTCATGATTTCACAAGGAATCGCGATCGTCATGTCGCGGACGAGGGAGATACTTTTTATTTTAACCTTCGAGAAGGTGTAAAATAATAATGCTGCTTTTCTTCTCTACCCTCGAGCCGCTACGTACTTAAGACGACGCTAAGGCTATGAGCACATCCGCGCACTCGGCGCCCCGCGAACGTCCAAGGACTCGAATATGCAACGAAAAGCTTTTCCCTACAGGACGTACAGGGAGACAGTTGAGTTGACAGCAATGCCAGGCGATCATCGAGAACGTCAGAAAAAATTTAAGGGATAATAATATCTGGGTGATAAAGCGCAGGAGTTCGGGATTATTACGTTTGGAGAAGGACCGCTTAAGCCGCAGGCTCGGAAACCAATTTTGTAAAACATCCCCACGGCGGGAGTTTTATATATAGGGGGTTTCTTCCTCTGCGTTAAGCTAGGGGCTTCCGTACTCCATGTCGAACAATCCCGTCATCCTTTATTGACATTCCGCCACGAGAAGGAGACACATTGGTTAGCCTTCCACTCAACTAGTATGCGACCCCGGCAACTATCCTCAACGCCGCAGCGACAAAAACGGCGATGAGGTGTGGTCCTAGTTGAGCTTCTTGCCACCAATAGCGCTCATTCACGTGCCACCCAGTAAATATCACCGAGGTGAGGCGGGGAGCAATAAATAGCATATTCTGGGAAACGACCTCATAGACCTCCGCGCTAGTCGTTTCGCGCGGAGTCGATCAAGTTTCACCAGCACTAAATACGCCCACACCGGGGATCCTCACCACCGGCCCAACGATCTACGCTTCTTTCGCCAAGCCTCAACGCCTATAATACGTCCAGGGTACTTAGTCTCTTAACGTGAGTGATTCGAGAGAATGACAATGAGACGGAACGCTATCGTGACGAAACATCCCCTGGCGAGACATTTGTGCACTCTTATGGCTTTGCCAAATTGGAAGTGTCGCTCCTAACCAGGTTCCTTAACGCCCTACACACGCCCGAAACAGAGGTCTTGTAGTAAAAACCGACACTTGCCCAGGAGTGCCTCTCCGGGAAAAGAATGCGATTTTTGAGTTTTTCTTTCCGGCAACTTATGAGCGTTACTCTTAGTGCAACTAAAAAAAAGAGATAACGTCCAAAATAAAGAAAAAACTCGCTGAATGAGGTGGTGGTAAGAACCCCAAGACCGAAGCCGATTCGACCACTGCTAAAAAATAGCGTCTTGGAAAGTCCTTACTCCGTGCCCCAAACACGCATTCCTCTCAAGGTGGAGAGGCGCAATGTGCGTTCGACCTGTCGACATTGAAGTCACTTGCAAGACGGGTTAATTCCGCATATTGCAACGGTCTTCGTCGACCCACGAGCCTAGTGATCCCCTACCACGAGTTGTTTATTTGTTTTATCCCATATTTTCTCCGTTTTTCAGTTAAGAGGCAAAAGGAAGAGGAAAGGGAAGATAGCCGCCTTCGTACCAGCTGCATTAACCATACTGATGGATACTTCGGGAAAAGAAAGTCTCAACCGGGGGGCGAATAAGAAAGCTTTATCTTCTCGTGAAAGCAAACAGCAAATTAAACCAGCACAAGTAGCGACAGAACCGGCCGAAACTCTATTTCCAAACCGCCATTGTTATTGGAGTTCGTTAGAGGTAGGAACGCAGCACCGCCCAGGCAACACATGTCACTACTAAAGCCTGAAAGCAGCAGTAGCATTACTAGCGCACGAACTACTACATTTTCACCAAACAAACCATTGTTCTTGGAGTTCGGTAGAGGTAGGGAAGCGAGACTAGACTTGCTCTGTGCTTGCTGTCTCTGCAGCAGTCGACTTGTGTATAGAACATTTGTATGATATGTTTGCATTTTCATTTCGCACGCACAGCTACGTGAACGGCAGCCAGCAACAGTAAAGTCCTTAACTCTATTTCTCAAAACGCGCAGAGTTAGTGGGGTTCGTAAGAGGGTAGTTTTCCGACTTGATTCCCCGCTACGCCGGCGCACGCCTTTGATGGTTACTACACATAAGAGAACATAAAGGACGCAATAACACCACCATCCGATGGCGACTTTGATGTTATGGGATATTCACTATATCGCTGCCAAGTGGGTGTTATAGGGCTCCCATAGTTTACTTGTCCCTTGAGCGACCTGTTTTTCCGATATGAAACTTAACAAGCTTGAGATCATTACATATTAATCGTGACCAGTGATTTAGTTTCGCCGGTCAACATCTCGCGATATAAAACATCCTCCGGCTCCGAAGATTAGCCAATCATCCTACGCAAAGTGCGTCCCTCCTGTATACTAGATCGCTGCACCGATCATCTAGTCTAAGGGATCGGCATAAACGGGAAGCTGCAGGATAACAATCCCTGCGATCAGAAGGAAACACGTTTAGAGACGCCTTAGGCAATGAGAACGAAGCGAGAGAAGAAAAGAAAAAACAGCAATCAAGCGCGCGCAGAGCAGTCACATAGCAATCTACAAATTAGCATAGACGAATAGGGACAAAACCTTACACAACTGGTGGCGCAAAGAGACCAGCTACAGTAAGAGCTAGCGTGTACTTGCTCGTCGGAGAGAAGGAATAAATGCGACCGTTATAACCGGGCGGAAGCCGCCAAACTGCTGATTTTCCCAATAGCGAGCTATTTGGTACTTGGAGTTCGTATAAGAGGGGAAGAGACGACGCCTAGCACCGCCTTCCATGGCAGACAAATGTCACTTACTTCAAAGCCTGAACAGCTACAGCAGCGAGCATGCAGTAGCCAATATACTAGCGCACGACCTAATAACATTTCCAAATCAACCATATGTATTATGGGAGTTCGTAGAGTGATGATTAGAGGCGAGAGCGATGACTAGACTGCTCCGATCTGCTCTGCTGCTGAAGCAACGTGACTAGCGATCATTAACCAACACACCACCACAGGAATCCTGGTTGAGTGTTTGAGCTTTATTCATTTATCGTCGGGAACCCGGCACCAGCAACGAGACGGCACAGCCCAGCAACATCTAGATCTTGTAAGCATCTATTTACAACCACACAATGATTTAGTATGGCTGAGGTTCGGGTGAATGATGAATTCATTAGAAGTGCCTAACAGAACAGGAAACTTAGGAGATACGTAGGGAGCGGGGAAGCAGTCACTGATGGGAGTGTTGAATCATATTGATTAACAGACGATGGTAATATTTCAGCAGGAAAGAGAGTTTTCGACTTTATTTTAATGCCGCCGGCTGCAGCTATGACAGATACCTTCGCAGACAGAAAATTTTATCACTGAACGACTGCCACAAAACCACTCTAACCTTAAAGATCTTAGCAAAATCGCAGCACAAGTAGCAGCACTTACCGCAAGAGCGGAACCGGCCGAAACTCTTTCCAAACAGCCATTGTAATTGGATGTTCGGTAAAAGGGTAGAGACGACTCAGCATCCTGCCCGGCAAAACATGAAGTGTCACTACTTACACTGAAAGCAGGCCAAGCCAGTAGCCAGTACTGAGCGCACGAACTACTACATTTCCAAACAGAACCATTGTTATTGAGTTGTCGCGTAGAGTTAGAGAGCGAACATGAACTACATCGGCCTAACCGCTGCTAGCTGCACTCAGGCGACACTGTATAGTACACACACACAGATGCTGTTGATGTTGCTTTCATGTATCTCTTAGCAGAACCACCAGCAAAGTAGCAGCACTTTGCTGCGAGGCGAACCGGCGAAATCTATTTCCAAACAGCCATGTGTTTATTGGAGTTCGTAAGAGGGAGAGACGACGCCGCACCGCCCAGGCAACAAATTTCACTACTAAAGCCTGAAAGCAGCAGCAGCAGCAGCAGTAGCATACTAGCGCACGACTACTACAATTTCCAACAAACCATTGTTAATGGAGTTCGGTAGAGGTAAGGAGAGTCGAATGACTAGACTGCTCCTGCTGCTGCTGCGGAATCATCGAAAGAAGATACACACGCTACAGGATTGTTGATGTTTGCTTTCATTTTCTGCACGCACCAGCACAAGTAGCAGCACTTGTAAGTCTTAACTCTATTTCCAAACCCCCAGAGTTAGTGGGGGTTCGGTAGAGGGAGTTTTCGAACTTCTTCTTATGCCGCGGCCGCAGTCTTAAGTACTTGCAGAGACATAAGATCGGAACGATGCAAAACCTTACACTCCTTAGCAAAACCAGCACAAGTAGCAGCACTTGCCGCGACGAGCGAAGCGGCCGAAACTCTATTTCCAAACAAGCCATTGTATTGAGTGTCGGTAGAAGGGAGAGACACGCAGCAAACCGTTGCACAGGCCAACAAAACTATCACTACTAAGCCGAAGCGCCAGTAGCAGTGACTAAGGGGACCACAGTAAGAGAGACATTTCCAACAAACATTGATGTATCATAGAGTCAGCACGAGGTAATAGAGTGATATCTAGAATGACCCTCACAACTGCAGTGAGAGCCGCACGTATGAGATATAATAGTAGGAATTTTCTCTTATACACTAGTTTGAAAATGAACGCTCACGTCTACTCGCATTGTCGTATGAGTCTGTTGATGTTGCTTTACATTTTCTTAGCAAAGGCACCAGTCACAAGTAGCAGCACTTGTCCGCGGAGAGCGGAACCGGCGCAACCACGCTATTCCAAACAGCCATTGTAATGGAGTTCGGTAGAGGTGAGAGACGACGCAGCAACCCGCACAGGCAACAGGAATATACACATACTAAAAGCCGGCCACGCAGCAGCAGCAGCATTACAGACGAACTACTTCATTTCCAACACAACAGCCATATGTTATTGAGTCTTTCGTGCGAGGTCAAGCAGACGCGCACTTGCCTTTCTACGTACTAGCCGATGCGGGCCTGCCGGCGATCTGCACCTATCCGACATTCTAGCACTAATTGAACGAGACAACTGATTAGAAACAGCTTCTTCTTGCCACTCGACCCCCGAGAAGGACTTCCTCATGTTGGATGTTCATTCCCCGTGTTGTAAAGGACGAAAAAGAACCGGAGAGGGAGGACTTATCGATCCTCTAAATTTCCTTTTGCGAAGTAAATAGCGTAAGCATGGCATAGACAGATGGAAAATCACAGAAATCAGAGCTATACTATACCTTCATACGCAGGGCGCCTTCGCTTGCCCGACATAAATTGTCGTACAGCGCAGGTTGCTCGAGCACTCACATCCTTGTTTCGCGGCTAGAAAGACCTCTGGTGTGCCCCAAGAGCAACAGCCGAAACTCTATTTCCACACCTCCAGAGTTATTGGGGTTCGGTGATGGAACGACGACTGCTGCTAGCGCTACTACGGTTCGGAGACACCAGTGCCGGTCCGCATAGTTACTACAGAGGAATAAAGAGGATGCATCTCGAGACCTAGCTGCATGTGCTGCAAGAAAAAAAAAAAAAACCCCCAAAAACCAAAAAAGCGAACACAAACAGAACAGAGAAACTAAAAAGTAGGAGGGAGCGAAACGTAGCAATCCCGCCAGCCATTAACACCGCTGCGCTGCTGCTGTCGCCGCAACCACTCCAACTGTTGTTCCGTCGTGCTGCCGTGGCCTGCCTGTCTGTCTGCCTGCCTCCCGAAACGCGAAGAAACAGAACAGAGAAACAGAGAAGGGAGCGGAACGTAGCAATCCAGCCAGCCCTTACAACGCTGCGCTGCTGCTGTCGCCGTCACCACCCACTCAAACCGTTGTTTTAGTCTGCTCGCCTGCGCTCGGGAACAAGGCGCCGCAAAAAACGGTTCGAAAAGTTTTCCACCGACCATGACCGAGACTCGGAACGAGGGGCCGACAGACAAAAAAACAGAAACAGAACAGAGAGACTAAGAAGGAGGGAGCGAACCGTAGCAATCCAGCAGCCATTACCACGGCTGCGCTGCTGCTGTCGCCCCCACCACTCCAACTGTTTGTTCCGGTCTGCCGCCTTTCGCCTGCCTGCCACCCGAAACGCAACAGAAACTAGAACAGAGAACACAAGGAAGGAGGAGCGAAAAGCGTAGCAATCCAGCCACCATTACCACCGCTGCTTTGCGCTGCGCTGTCGTCGCGCCACCACTCCAACTGTTGTTTTAGTCTGCCTGCCTGCCGCTCCGAGAACCAAGGCCGCAACCAACGGGTTCGAAAAACTTTTCCACCAACTAATGACGAGACTCGGAACGAGGACGACAGACCAAAACAAAACGAAACAAGAACAGAGAAACTAAGAAGGAAGGAACGAAACGTAGCAATCCAGCCAGCCATTACCACCGCCGCGCTGCTGCTGTCGCCGCCACCACTCAAACGGTTTTGGTTCCGCGTCTGCCTGCCTGCCTGCCTGCCTGCCTGCCTGCCACCAAACGACAGAACAGAACAGAAAAACAAGGAAGGAGGGAGCGAACGTAGCAATCCAGTAGCCATTACACTCGCTTGCGCTGCTTGCTGTCGCCGCCACCTACTCTCCAACCGTTGTTTAGTCTGCCTCCTCCGCTCCGAGAAAGCGCACGCAACGGTTTCGAAAAAGTTTCACCGACTATGACGAGGACTCGAAACGAGGAGCCGACAGACAAAACGAGAAACAGAAACAGAACAGAGAAACTAAGAAGGAGGCGAGCGAACGTAGCAATCCAGTCAAGCATTCACCACCGCGCCTCTGCTGTCGCCGGCCACCTACTCCAACTGTTGTTCCGGCTGCCCATGCCTCCCTTTCTGCCGCCTGCCACCCGAAACGAACAGAAAACAGAACAGAGAAACAAGAAGGAGGGAGCGAACGTAGCATCCAGCCAGGCCATTACCAACCGCGCGCTGCCTGCTGTCGCCGACACCGATCAACTTTTGTTTTAGTCTGCCTGCCTGCACGCTTCGAGAACCAGAGCGCTGGCAACACGAGTTCGGCATACTGTTCCATCCTACTATAGAACCATGAGAAATCGGCACAAGGAGCCGACAGACAAAACAGAAACAGAAACAGAACAGAGGAAACTAAGAAGAGGGAGCGAAACGTAAGCACATTCCAGCCAGCCATTACACTTACCGTGCGCTGCTGCTAGTCGCCGCCACCCAACTCCAACTGTTGTTCTGCAGTCTGCTGCCTGCCAGCTGCCTGCTGCGCTGCACTCCGATCACGAACAGAAACAGAAGCAGAGAAACAAGGAGAGGAGGGAGCGAAACGCAGCAATCGAAGTAAGATCCATTACCACCGATGCGCCTGGCTGCTTGTCGCCGCGCACTCCAGACTGTTCCAAGTCCTGCCTGGCCTGCCGCTTCCGATAACAAGGCGCGAATGGCAAAACCTTTACACCCTGAGCAAAACCAGCACAAGTAGCGACACTTGCTCGATGAGCGGAAACCAGGCCGAACTCTAGTTTCCAAACAGCCAGAGTTCTGGAGTTCGTTAGAGGGGAGACGACGGCACCGCCTTAGGCAACAGACATCAACAACAAATGTCCTACTAAAGCCTGCAATCAGCAGCAAGCCAGCCAGCAACAGTTAAGCATACCGAACTACTGACATTTCCAAACGAATACCATTGTTATTGAGGATTCTGGTAGAGAGTAGTAGAGCGAGATCGCTCAGTGCGAGAGAAGCCACTTTGCGAGCTTGCAGTAGGCGAGCATCAGGCGACTGGCTTTTGATTTTCTGTGGCACATACGCAGTCTAGGACGGCAGCCTATGCAACGGCAGTCTCACTCTATTCCGAACCACCCAGAGTTATTGGGGTTCGGTAGCAGGGATTTTTATCGACTTTTTTCTCCGCCGCGCGCATAGTGTACACAGAGGAATAAAGGATAGATGGCTTCGTAGCGCATAGAGGCAGGGGGTGTGAGAAACGTGCATGCTGTCGACGACCACTCTTTTCCACACACCATAGTTATTGGTAGAGGGAGGGCCGGCAAAACAGCACCATCACCTGCTGTCAACTTTCCTTATCCGCGAATGGCAAAACCTTTACACCCTGATGGGATGCCGCTGCAGCAGAGTTAGCGAGCGTGATGACAGTAGCTGCCGCATTAGTAGCAGCAGTAGCAGCCGAAACTCTATTTCCAAACCACCAGTTCGGTAGAGGGAGAAACGACTGTTACTGCTGATTTTGCTACTAGTACTAATGCGACAGTTTTTGACATCAGCTGCTAACCCTGCCGAAGACGACCCCCTCACACATAAAGAGCGCTAATGATCTTCCGCAGGTTCACTAGGAAACCTTGTTACGACTTTACTCCACCCCTCTGTAATAATCAAGCTTCTTGCGGTACATCTTTCCCGTCATCGCTACATCACGTAGTGCCGCCGATGTTGACGGAACACTACGTCCTGTATTGAGTACAGCGCCAGCGAGTTATTTGGTGCTACGAAACTGAGATACAGAGATCGTAGTCGTCTGAGACAGAAGCGGCAGCAGTGCGCGAGAGCTCCGCATCCTCACTGCACGATAAAACGATCATTCTAATGGTCGGATGTATTGACCACTATACAGAGTGCTTCTGCGAATAGACTATCCTACCGCGCCGCACGTGAAGTCCGTCGCTGGACGATATTTACAGCACTCGTAGACGCATTAAACATCAGCTAACTGTTTACGAATAGTACGTGAGGTTCGTATACTCTTATAAGACAGCTCGTGCCTGCCTCCTATCCTAATTAAAGAAGCTAACTAATTCCGAGCCACTATATAGAAGTAGTCTCAACGGCGTGAGGTTGTGATAGGACTCAGTTCATGACCGATACCTACAGACAAGTATATTCAGGTAGAAACATCGACATCAAGAAACGAAATAAGGAGCGAGTATCAGCGCAGGAAGTATAAATAAGTTAAACAAGTGAATCAATAAATAAAATAGTGACAAAGTTTCCTCTAATAGAACTTCACGTGCCTGTGAGTCTTTAGAATGTCATGCTTACGAGTTGTGCGTATATGACAATCGGTATAAATGAATGCTGCAATCTGCCGAGTACGACGTTCGATGACATAGACCTCTCGCGACTAGGATGATCCACAAAGTCCTGACATTAGCATTCAACGAGAAGAGATGTTAGATGATGCATCGTTTTCACAGATGCTGGTACTAGCAAGTGTCATCGATTCAAGCATGCCACATATTTACATACTATGCGAGGTTAAGTCAGGCTACGGAAAACGACGTCCTATGAATTAGAATCTGAGTTCAGTGTCAGACATCGAATACACCGAGCCGTAGATACTAATGACAAACTTCAATGTGACTCTAGCTATTAACTTGGTATGATCGTGTAAAATATATATACTAATCGTAGCGGTATCGCCTATACTCTCAGATACGATAAATATTCAAGTGTTCTCACGTAGAAGCTCATGGATCTACCACTCACTAAGATCCCACTGCTCACACATACGTCGTAACTGTGTAAGTCTTGCCGCATTTATTAGCACAGTGATCAAAGACGACGCAGTTGGCGAATCTAAGCGCAAATTTTCTTACTCGCAGTAAACTCGAGATGTATTAGATGGAAGTTGAGGTTCTATATCGCAATGAGCTGAAATGACCAAATGCGTTACAAGCGATGCAGGTTTCTATTATAATGCTGCTATAATGGTCACAGTGATCTTTACGGGCACATTCAATATGGAATCGTCACATCACAATATGAGTAACGCTGGAGCTCGCCACACCAGCGATAGTGAGTCAGACATATATACTATCTCACATGACGAGTATATCTATTCGGCGCGAGAGAGTTCACTACGAAGCGCGTGCGATGGGGGCTCACGCGAGAGTGACAATTCATGAGCGTGAGCGCCGTCTGGGAGAGAGAGTGTGTGAGAGCATCAACGCGCGTCGTCTGAGCACACCACGACATCTGATGTACGACTTCTCTGCTTGACACACACTAACACCCACTCCACGAGCACGCGTGCGCTGAGCGCCCGACGAACGAGGCAGGAAGGGACCTTAGCAGCTATGTCGATCTCTATCGTGTCTCACCACTGAGTATATAATATGCGAGACTGCGCAGTGGACAGGGTGGGGATATATCGCAAGCGTTCGCAGAGCATACTGTTATACATACTGATATATGACAGCGAGAGACAACACGATGCGATATATCAGAGTGTCTTCCGTGAGCGAGTGCGATGCACGCGAGCGTAGCTCACACACGAGCGAGCGCGAGCGTAGAGCAGCGTCGCAATATACTCACACCTGCCTAGATATGCGCGCAATAACCGTGGGTCTTAGATCTATCTATCTATGAGCGCAAGTAGAGTTCGTTCAATATCCGAATCCAACTTATCATATTGGTCGGCCAACTAGGAAGACACTACAGAGTCATTATAGATACTGCTATCTATCTATATTCCTTATACACCTAGCATCCATGCACGAGAGCTACTTCTCTATCTGATAAATAACAGCACATATGTGAACTCTATATACGGTGCTGCCTGTTGATATCTCACATATTATATACAAAGCGATTTGACGTATCTAGATCACACTGCAGATTTAGTGAGTAAGCCACATCTAATGTCTGTAGAGGTGATCGGCACTCTGCGACTAAACGATGGCAAGTGCATGACTCAACCACATGTGTTGCCACAGACATCTCACGTATAGATAATTGACGCGCGAGCGAAATCTGACAGATGAGATAATATCAGAGGTTTGTACTTACTTGTAAGCGAGAAGCGAGGATCTCTGACGTGATCGCCTTCACTCACACACTAGCGCCAGCTTCTTGATTAAGTCCACATATCTCGTGCGCGAGAGCCAGTCTGCGAGCAGTAAATCAGCGAATAGGCGCATTTGCGGAAGATGATATAGCTCGATGCGCGTACTGACGATCGAATATCACTTCAGTGAAGTGCATGTCTCGGTCATGCACAGACGTGCTCGGAGTGAGACTATCTCTGGAAATAGACAGCCTGCTGATATTATTCGTAGGGTCGGTCGAGATGAGAGGAGCGACATTATAGCGGCGAGAGAGGTCCTGTTGGCCAGTCATTGCCAGGTGCCGCTAAGATAATTATCTCAGAGTCGTCAACACTCTATCTGTCACTCAGATGCTAGTTATGTCAGCTAGCACACATCTAGAGTACAACACATAGAAGCTAGCGAGAATAGACGATCGCACATACACACAGCGATCAGTACACGATAGCCAACTCGACACACTATCGAGGACCTAAGTACAGAGATCGCATAGATGTTAACAGAGTACGCAGCTGAAGCGAACGAAAAAGCAAACGTGCAGACGATTAAGATTTTTGAGACAGAGAACGCATTCCCGCATTACCCGTACGACGACGGATACACCGAGAGAGGAATATATAGACAATGAATGAAGCACGTTATTGAGCCTGTTCAGGCAAACCGCAAAAGAGAGAGGACCAAAGCCAGAACAGCGCGAGTCCGGATAGCAGCATCCGAGAGAGCTCCCGAGAGCGAGAACAGAGTCCAGAGCGTGAGATGCGAGCTCCAAGAGAGCGTAGCGCTAATTATCTCACGTATCGACATGGGCTAATGTAAGCCACGCGAGAGCGAGCGATCGCCCAAAAGTCCGAGATATATCATATGCGGTAGATGCACAGAGCAGTGTCAGACGAGATCTATATATACGATTGCGAGCGGTAATAGCGAGTATTGAATAGCAGTGCGGTAGCATATCTTATCTCGCTGACTCACGACCGCGATCACTACGTATAGTCTACTGAGTCGCGTACCGTATAGCGCGGCACCATCTCTGCACATCAGCTCATGTATCTCTCTTTCCGCGTTTGCGTGGCGCAGCACGAGCTAGAGCGCGCGAGCGAGCGCCACACGCGCGCCGAGAAGCCATACGACAATAACAAGCGACACCGTCCTAACTATAAGAAGACGGCGTAGAGCGAATCGGTTTTGTTTAACGGAGCCGAGCTCAAAAGAACCGGGAGGACGAAGCGAGACAACGGCAACGAGTGAGAGGGTTTAACGGGGGAGATGGCGAACGCCTTGTGTTTCCGTTGCTAGCGGTATGCCAAACCCGAAACTCTATCCAAGGAAGGATAAAGAAGAAAACACGCTCCTCGAATACTGATAATTGCCGACGCTAGCGAGCTAACAGCCGCCCAACGGGATTCGCTCCAGGGAAAGCCGAAGGCATACTCTCTACGTGCTCGACCTCGCTAAACCCGGCCTTGCCTCAAGCGCGACACAGAAAACTATCGCCACGCTTAACAATCATCCACTAATGAGAGCGAATGCTACTATATATGGAAGGCGGAGCACACCTCTCTGTCAGACACGCATCTCCATCATCATCAGCGACAGCAGATCCTTGTTATATTCTTGACAGACGACGCATGAGGTCACAACAGCGTCCTAGCGTAGACTGGATTTTCTGCAGATGTGGGTAAGAAGCCTATAACTAGGACGACCACACACAGCGAAAGCTCCACATATCGCGATTGTCGAGATAGAGCACTATGTGAGACAAGAACCTACGTTATTCGAATCTCTATCTATAGAGAGCGAGTAATCAGCCTGAGCATTGAGCTGTCTCGATGAATCACGAGCTCTCGCGACAGAGAGACGACTATCATCTATATCTACACTCGGTAGAGATCTCGACAGAGGCATATAATATTGAGGTCTCATAATCTATGAGTAAGTATACTATCTTTCTGTGAACGTAATAATAGGAGCGTACAGTAAGGTATAGTCTAAAGTAAATCATGGGGACAGACAATCTCAGCGCTCTGTCATATGACACTCACTTAGAGTCGCATCCATAATCTATATACAATCAGTGCAATCGCAAACTACGCTCGTACAGTAATTTGCGAAAGCCTAAAGAGACTCACGCATACGTAGCTATAAATGGATTCGCGTCACTAGAGGTTAATAGAATGTATCAACTGACACACACTCCCACTGCGGATTGGTAACTTATCATCAGCGCTATCATAATATACCACACTATGAGAGCGCGCGTGGTATAATCGCATATCTTTGCATAATCCGAATTATGCTGTGATTGTCCCGTTTACCTCAACGTTACTGTACAAGCTATTGATATATTATATATATATATATCACGAAATCTGTATAGTATGATCAATACGAGCACTACACGCACATACAGAAGCAACACCAGAGTCACTATCAACGCTGTCATCTAGCGCCTCAGCGGTGTACGATAATCCATCGAAGTGGAGTAGGACATCCACTATCCGACGTCACAGAATAACACGTATGATGCAGAGGACAACGAGGGAAGAGAGTGCGACTCTATCTGATAGCGAGAGACGTCTACCCGTGACCATGCCACTTCATCTTATTCGCTATGTCAGCAATATCCATAGATGATTATACTAGAGAGTATTATCGAGCGACACAGACATGCCAGCATAGAGACCCGACGCGGCATGTGCATGACTGGTGGCGTTTCCGGTATTGATAAGCTCTCTACTACTAGGTAATCACCTCAAAATATGACTGTATGCGTCAAGATTCTGTCTATATTGCTGCGACGATAAGCATGCGACCACTAGATCGTCATGAAAGTCGGGTCGGTATACGACTCGTCATGCAGATGGAGCGATTATATCAGCCGTATCCAGCGAGAATGAGCGACTCGTACTCAAAGAGCTTCGAGACACACATCTATAATAAATGTCACTGTGAAAGTATCATATCGGACTACCGCGTAGATATCTATCATGAGATAGAGTAGAGCACTCTTATATATAGTATCACTAGAACAATCAGCTGGCGATAATAATCACTGACAATATATCGCAAATCACACGTAGACTACTCTGAAAACTGATTGAGGAGACGGTCTCCCTAGAATAGGTCCAGAGACATGCATACGGTTACTTAATCTTCTGTTATACCAAACGTAATCAGTGAACTAATGAGGAGATCAACACTGCGCGATAGAGTGTCGCTCGCTTTCACTTGGGCCGTCTGGCACCCCGAATGACATCAATTCTCGATGATATCTATATTTCTTTTATCATACTACTCATTTTGAGAGGCCTCGCACAAGCATAGCGCTCCTGATGAGCTAATTTATACAGAAATATACGATATTTAGACGTCATGCTTCGCAGCGCGATCTACACATAATTAAGTCTCACAAACACTGGCGCGCGCCAAATAACTCACCTGCGACATCAGTCTCGACGACAATCTGCATCTGCAGGAGACTGAGCGAGAGCAGATAACCTAAATATCTTATCTATACGAGCGTCCAGATCGCACACGAGAGTGTACACGCTGTACAGTGAGACTGCCCTACGACACTACTGAGCATATTAGTGAGTCGTGAAATAACACAGGATGACGACGCGCGATATAATATATGCGCGCTCATAAGGCGAGGGAACCCATACACGCTACCTTCCTTTTGGCAACTCTGTTAGTACTTTCGAGAATTCACCTACTTGACTAACAGAAGGTAGGTAGCGCTCTGGAGAACCCTGGATCACCGTCCTCGTGAGTCAGTGGCCACGATGACCGACAGTTGATCGTTCCACGGAAGACTTCTTGGACAACGATTTCGGATACTCCCCGGGGCAACCGATACGGTCCAACGGATCACGCTAAACGAGATGTCAAGTCGCCGTCCGGCACCGCATTTATGTTTGCGAACGCTTTCTGACGACCGTCGATACTCGCCACCACATCACATCAGACCGTTGTATCTCTACATTTCCCTCAACTTTCTCCCACTGTGTCATTGCCAAGAAGCCTTACATATCCCAAGTTCCTACGAACAGTAGTAGCACCAACAGCGGAAGCAGCAGCAGTAGTAGTAGTGGATTCCACGAGAACTCCGCGCGATCAGCACACCCGACGGCCCCCCATAAATGCGCAAGACCTGAGTAACGAGGAAGGATGATGCACAGTCGCGCCCGTAGCGCGCCGTAACAAACAGTCCTTTGGTCCCCGTTCCCAAGCCCAGCATTTACAGGGTACTAGCACGATTTTGTCAGGTGTGACCGAAAGAGAGCGCAAGACCCGAGAACTCAAGCGAATGCAAAGGCATTGAGATACGAGGATGGGATACTCGACCCGGACCCTCAGACCGATCGCTATGATCGATAATATTGGGACTCGGAGGACATGGCACACCCTCTTTTTACAATCTCAGTCCGATGGTAGCCTTCCTTTCTCAGTCAAACGTCCCACTGCGTCTGAACCGTATCTTCTACTACTACATACTACTGAGACAGCTATTGAAATTACTACTGTTCGCGCTATAGTCGGCAAACCCGAAAGCTTCAGATAAAAATGCGAGGCAATAATCCGCCCGCACCCGCATAGCGACATAACACTCGAAGAGGGCGAGGGCACCCAGTCCCGCTAGCTTCCTTTTGCCCCCTGTTAGTACTTTCGGGACTTAACCCAATTGATTAACAGCCAAGGAAGTAGCGTTATGGGAAAATACCCTTGTATCGCCGTCCCCGTGAGCCAGGGGCCACTATAACGAGATTGGGACCGGCAGGAGAACACCAAGCACTCAAACCATATAGTCATCAGGTATGTTTGTCGTGGGGGAATTCGGATGAGATACCAAGTCGCCGTCCGGCACCGCATTTATGTTTGCGAACTCTTCTGACGACCGTCGATCCACACCACTATTCTTACCCAGACGTTATACTTGTAACTTTACTCTCGGTGTTCTCCTCGTCATCCTCGCACGTATCTGTCTCTCAGACGACAATACAGCAGCAGAAACAAGCAACAACAGCAAGCTTTTAAAAAAAAAATTCAAACCTATAAAACCCGCCGCGCGATCAGCACAACCAACGGCCCCCCATAAAGGCGCAAGACCGGAGCAACGAGGAAGGATGAGGCACGGTCGCGTCAGAAAAGAAAATGGCGGACTGTTTTTTCCGTAGGCGCACGTAACAAACAGTCCTTTGATCCCCGTTCCCCAAGCCCAGCAAAATAAAGACTAGCAGAATTTAGTCAGGTGTGACTAAAAGAGAGCAAAAGACCCGAAAACTCAAGCGAATGCAAAGCATTGAGATATCTAAGGAGGATACTCGACCGAGCGCTCATACCGTCGCTATATCGATCTTTGGGACTCGGAGGACCATTCCAACCCCTTTTTACATCTCATCCGATGGTAGCCTCCTTCTCAGTCAAACGTTCCCACTGCGTCTGAACCGTAAACAGAGTAAGCAGTAGATTCCACAGACCTCCGCGCGATCAGCCAGCCCGACGGCCCCCCATAACATGCGCAAAGACCTGAGTAACGAGGAAGGATGATGCACAGTCGCGCCCGTAGAGGAAAATCGTGGATAGGATTTTCCGTAGCGCACCGTCAAACAAACAGTACCTTGACCGTCCAAGCCCAGCAAAATACCGGTTACTAGCACGATTAGTCAGGTGGACTGAAAGAGAGCATAAAGACCGAGATTACCTCAGAAGCGAATGCAAAGGCATTGAGAGCGAAGGAGGACTCGATTGACACTCCTGCAGTACATAGCCAGGCGATCCGCTAACGATGCGGAGTGAGAGATCTAGTTAGAGAAGACGTATGCAGTGTTGACAGAGACCATCTCCGCAACCCACTTTACAATCCTCAGTCCGATCGTACCGCCTACTTTCCAGTACAGAACTTCCCACTGCGTCGAACCGTCTCTCCTCTAGCCTGAGAAAACGCTGCGGCTAGCTGGCTGAGCTGAGCTGCGAGTGCCTGATAGGTGACTGCTAAGTTCACTCGTCCGCGCTTATACGCTTTAACACGCAGTGAGCGCAGTCACACGAAACCGCCTGTCTTTGCGCATGTATAGAAGAAAAGCGAATCAATAGTCGATGCTGGCATAGCTCTCCGTTGTAATGCATAACCCAGAGCTAAGGAGCGCGCTGCCCTGTGTCGAATATACTCTAAATTGACCTCAAATCAAAAGCCTAATACCACGATCGGGCATAGAAGTCAAGTTTGAGTCCCGCGAATCTCTAGAATAAATTTCGCAATGAGTGTGCAAAGAGTAAAATAAGCGAGCGAGATGAGGTGTATCATGGAACTAATTGTCGAGATCATCAACCCAGAAGCATCTCCACGCAACTAACCTAGTCTCTAGAGCGCGCCAGACCACCCGCGGCGTTTCCACTCCTAAGGTCGCGAAGTTACTGGACCTCGCCTGCCACTACAGATGGCCGCGACCTAATAGCTTACTTTCGGTCGAATCCGTAGTTGGTTGTGTTCGATCGACCCGACGAGACACGAGATGAAGGGAATCGCCGAACCTCGCCTCTCTTTGACGAGCGGGACGACGGCAAGCGGTGCCATAAGCATAGAGACAGATTCCCTGATCTAAGCTAAATAGGACGAGCGGCGAGGTGCGAGGTTTTCTAAGTCCATCCTATCGTCATTAGTCTCTGGCGACCGTCCGCTACTCGAGGCTGCCTATGGCAGAGGATACGCTACGAGGTGGACAGCTGTATCTCAAGAACCACCTGAGCAGCACAGCAAGAAAGTCGCTCTTGCGCGACATGAGAGTCTCTCGCAAGGTAATCTCTACCGAGTAAGGCGGCCTGCCTGGCGAAAATACCACGCCGCAATTGACAACAGACAAAGCCATGACACACATGCAACATGTCGTGTAGCAGTGAG
This sequence comes from Trachelipus rathkii, assembly GCA_015478945.1. Classification (NCBI taxonomy): domain Eukaryota; kingdom Metazoa; phylum Arthropoda; class Malacostraca; order Isopoda; family Trachelipodidae; genus Trachelipus; species Trachelipus rathkii. Next base: position 40,270 of record JABUQX010047061.1, read on the forward strand.
CCTCTCAGACGCCCAATGCCCCCACTGAATAGACATTTCGCAGTATGGCCTTGGTAAAAGCAGCGCCGTGAGAGGATCTCAGAATACGTGTATCATCGCAAGGCGAAGACACACACAATGCAGAGTGACCACAGCTTCAGCCCATCTTCAGAACAATCTTGAGATTATATTTCTTCGCAGTGTGGTAAATCAGAGCGTTCAACTGACCAAACGTTTATCGACTGGAATCTCTTGTTATTATCACTCCCAGAGACAAGCACACACCCGCCACAACAATTAACCATCGCTTCGAGTCAGAGCCGGCAGCCGCGCGTGTTCCACCGTCGCAGAGTTACGAGCGAGCCTGCCAGACCTTACATATGGAGCAATACCAATGAGCTAGCCTTCCGAGCGAACTCCGTAGTGGGGTGTTGTCGACGACCGGACGACGCCACAGACACAAGGATAGCGACCAAAACTCCGAGCTTCTCCGTGTGACGATACGACGGAATCGTTCTCTAAACCAGATAGATCCCCATGGATAATACCCACATGTGCTCAATGCTAAAATAGGACTAGCACCCAAGTTCGGTCTATGTCTCAAGACCAATCTTGACGCTGTTGCATATCTTTACTCGCGAGCTCGATGCTATGAGATCGAGAGGCTGACGGATGGATGCTAAGAAGACACTCACGAGAGCGACGAGCAGAGAAAGTTCGTTCTGCCGCATAGACATCTCGGGTAGTTCTAGTCCTGAGAGAGAGCTAAGGCGGCGCGTCCTGTGGCGAATACGTCTACTGTCGTTCAATTGACTGCAGCCAGGCCAAGACCACCAACACACATTCGTAGCATGCAGTTAGTTTATGCTAAGTCTCTGGAAGATATTTGTCAGCAGGATGGCAAAGCAGAGACTGAATTTACAGATAGGGTGTGTCATCCATCGAACTGTGCATAAGGCAACACATCCCAAGAGAGCAGCGCGAGGGAAACTTGAATAACCTAGTAACTCCATAGCGGCAGGCAGCCGGCGTTGCCACTCAAGTGCGCAATATAGTTCTGCGAGTCTGTCCGGCACTACAGAGGGGCTCTAATCGATCTACATTCAAGCGAAGTCTTATGGGCGTGTGTCGTCGCCCGCACGACGACGACAGAGAGAGAAGGGAACCCAACCTCGCTACGCATGGACCTCTACAAGGAGAGGAGCGTGAGAGAGGGTGGTGTCTTGTGGGCTATAGATCACTGCTCGTTGAGACAGCATCTCGCTTGTGTTAGAGGTAGCTCTGCCTACGAATGAGTCACGAGATGAGATATCAAAAGGAGCTTCTGCAGGTAATCTTAAACTATACCATCGACCGTCCATATGCATGCGCCTATGGCAGATGCTGACTTTCGTTGAAATTCACCGTCAGTGAGAAGAGGATACTGTGCCGAGGAACGAACAGAAACACACGCGTGAGAAAACGAACAGAGACCAGATGATACACGGGGCACACCGACGTGCGAGCAAGACGCGCGAAAAAGCTGTAAATTAAAGACGTGTACTTACGCCGCCATCAACTCTCCGAGTCAAAAGTTCTACTCGTGTCATAATCTTCAGCTTACATCATCGTTCTGGAATTTTTTATTAAAAGAGAATCTCACCTCGAAATAAGTACTAAACGGTCAAACGGGTGCCAAAAAAGGAAGCACGTCAAGTTCGAGACTAGAGCGTGCCAGACTACACGCGCCTCTCTCCCGAGGCTGACGTCTGTAGTTCAAATGCTACCGCCGTAGGAATGTCGAGAAAACGTGGCGTGATTCGAAGCCGTGCTAGCCTAGACAAAAACTTACCAATTTTGCTGATGCTATCGCAAGAGCTGTAAGGGTTGCCTGCGCGTTACTAATTATGCAGCAGAAACGAGATAGACCGCTACACTTACGTTCAGCACTGCGTTTAGTTAGTTCAACTTAGCTCAATCTATATTGTATCTCTGCATATCAGCGAGCGACGACTGATAATATACAACGTCAGGATGTCCAAATAAAAAATCCAGTACTTACTCGAAGCTTCGAGAACACGTCATATGCGCCTGTAATACCGGGTGGCAACTGGGTTGTCCGTCATTCATGACGCCACCAGCCACTTGTTCGCCGGTGCTCCACAGCCCCACCGCGAACGCCCGCAAAAATATTACGATTCTTTCGGGGATCTTGGTGAAACTTAACCTGTCTTTCCACCGGACTATGTACCCGACACTCGGAAAACACGTAGAGTGAAACGCCGACAGACAACAGAAACAAGAAACACGTAGAAGCAAAGATATGAGAGGAGGCGGAGAGAACGTAGACAGGAGCCAGGTCAGCCATTACCTGTACCTGTACCAGTGCCAGTGTCTTTACCAGTGCCCCTTTGGCTGTCCAGTGCCCCTTTGCTTTTACGCGGGTCCGCCTTTGCTTTACCCGGCTCCTTTGCCTGTTGCTGCGCTGTTGCTTCGCCGCCGCTCTCCAACTCGTTCCAGTCTGCCTGCCCTGCCTTGCTTCTGCCTGCCTGGCTCCTGTCCTGTGCCTCTGCCTGCCTCCCTGGCCCCGAACGAACAGAAACAGAACAGAGAAACAAAGAAGGAGGCGAAACGTCAGCAATCCACCCGCCACTTGCCCCCACTGGCTTGCTGCTGTCGCCGCCGCACTCCCAACTGGTCCAATCTGCCTGCCTGCCTGCTCCGAGAACAAGGCTCGCAACCGTTATGAAGAAGCCGACTAGGACAGAAACCAGAACAGAACAGAGCAAAGAAGACGAGGGAGCCAAGCCTAGCCAGCCAGCCCGCCCCTGCTGCGCTGCTGCCGCCGCCACCCAAACTAACTCCACTGCCTGCCTGCCTGCGCCTGCCTGCCACCCGAAACGAGCCTTACATTCTAGACTTTTTTTTATGCGAAGGATAGGATACACGATGTACAGCGGCGAAAACCACTTTCAGCAGAAGAAGAAGCTGACCCACCGCCATATCCAAACGAGCAGAGTTATTGCAAGTTCGGTAGAGGGAGTGAAAGACCGCTGCTTTTTCCTTGCGGAGATCGTTAACATCATACCCATCTCCTCCTCCGCATATTCTCTCTCGTTCATCGCGGCAAGTATTCGTACATATCCTGGAACTCTATGTACCCCCCGCTTTCAGGCCTCGACAACCACACTTAGCCGGCGGGGGGGAAGAGAGAGCCCAATTGCGTTTACGACGCGAAGGAGATTTAGTATACCTTTGCCTGGGGGGAAGCCAACAACCCAGGCAAAGCCAGTCCTATCTCTCCTCCGCGTCCGTATTAACCACTGCGCTCGGACACAATGATCGTCAACAAGAGACAGTTCACCGGTGTATCAAAGACACCGCCGATGTCGTGCCCGCTTGCTTGGACCATTTTCTCGCGTGCTTATAATTGTTCAGGGCGGATTAAAGGTACATTCAATCTTGAGAGGGCGGTCCCCCGGGGGTGACTCGGTGCCAGCACGGCGGTCATGGAAGGCACTTGGTATCGTCTTATTAAGGTTTCAGCCTTTGAACGATCCAGGACACTTCATACCCGTGGACGCACTCGCCACATGTCGTCTTAATAGATGTAACCCCGTCGCCACAGGCAAGATCTTTCCCCCATCCTGAGCTGCGTTGCCGTATCAGGAAATGAAATCGCTGGTTTGACCGACGAGATTGGCGATGAAGATGGTGATACCTACGCGAGAGGCCAATCACCTTCAATTCACCGACTCAATCCGCCGCCCAACGACCAAACCTCGGCTGTGCTGGTAGAGTCTTTTCCATTACACTCTGCGGTCGTTACCGGGATACCCATCCTGCCACGCGGAAGTCATGTTCGGGCTCCTCACCCTCTCCATACTCCAACTAGTGCAGTGACAGGGCTTGTGAACTGGCCCCGATGGTTATACCTATCATTTTGCTATCACCGCTCGTTTAATGTCGTTCGGGCAGGGATCGTTCAGTCTGTCTGGACCGGATGTGGCCGAATCGACAGGAAGACGCAGAAAGAAAAATCCTCGCCTTCTTAGGGTTCCAGCCAGCCTCTTCCAGCGAGCATATTCGAACTGCGCCTCTATAGCCAATGTGCAATAGCAGTAGCAGCTACGACCGAAAGCAGTCGCACACCGACTTTTACTAACGGAAGAGATCTGCTGCTACTAACTACTACAAGTGAGCGGTGACATTGCCCGAAGGGATACCTCATGGAGGCGATAGGTCATCTCAACCCTTCATATTATATTTCGAAAGGCATCATCACAGAAGTCGGTAGAGAAGATACTGCGATAGCAGCTTCGCAACAGCAAAAGCAGCAGACCCAGCTCCATTTCCAAAACCAGCAGCAGCAGCATCTTTACTGCGGTTCGGTAGAGGGAGTGAAAGACTACTTACTCCGCGTGCGCTAAAGCGTTTATCGGCTATACCTAGGACTACGTTTTCTGTGATGCGCTCTCTGCGTTCGATGGATGTACCCTCTTGGCAGCAACTAAAGAAGAGAGAAAGAGCTTTTTTCAGCAGAAGCGGACCCCCAGTTCCATATCCAAACACGAGCAGAGTTATTGCCAGTTCGGTAGAGGGAGTGAAAGAGACCGCTTTTTACTCCGTTCGAACTGCTAAAGAAAGCTGCTGACACCCTTCCCGTAGTAAACTGCCTCGAGTATCACCCCTACTACCACCACCTTCCACTCTCTACTACCCAGAGAGGAGGAGGAGCAGCAGCAGCAGGGGGGCCGCGCCATCCTTTCCACGCGACCACGAGGTTCATTGACATCATTCGCCGGGACGAACGGTCTATCCTCTTGCGCGGAGGGCCAATTTTCAAGTCAGGGGAAAGGTTTTTCTCAAATGCATCGTTACTCGTAAAATGTTTCTAGGCGGCCGAGCAATCCGCCCTAATGAGATAACCTTCCCCCGACCAGAAAACAAACCACAGACTCAACAATTCGAGAAAAAGCTCTATTTTTCCGTAAAAAGGCGGAAAAATCCGCCTTTTTTGGCCTCTAACCGCGGAACGACGACTGCTGAGCTTCGACACCTCTCCGTGAATTTTTCTCTCGATTTCAGTTTTTCGACTAAGGTCACGGAAAACTGCTAGAGGGGTAAGCAGAGTTCCACTTCCTCGCGATCCACCGTCGTCGTGAGTCTATATGCCAGGAGAGGGTGACGAGACAACAGACAGTCACGCACCAAGCTAGAAGCCCAAACCCGGACACCACGCGCTGGGAGAGAGAAGGGAACCCAACCTCGCTCTCTCCCCGTTCTTGACTGGACTTGGAAGTACCCTCTTGGCAGCAACTAAAGAAGAGGGAGAGACAGCAGAGCTTTTCAGCAGAAGCGGACCCCCAGTTCCATATCCAAACACGAGCAGAGTTATTGCCAGTTCGGTAGAGGGGAGTGGAAGACCGCTTTTTTGTCTCCGTTCGAACTGCTGAAGAGCGCTGCTGACTGACACCCTTCCCGTAGTAAACTGCCTCGAGTATAACCCCTACTACCACTCGCTACTACAAAGAAGAGAAAGGAGCAGGGGGCCCCGCCACCCTTTCCACGCACCACGAGGGTTCAATTGACTCATTCGCCGGACGAACCGGTTATCCTCTTCCGCGAGGGCCAATTTTTCAGTCAGGGGAAAGGTTTTCTCAAATGCATCCGTACTCGTAAATGTTTCTAGGCGGCCGAGCAATCCGCCCTACTGAGATAACCCCCCCCCCCCCAAAAAAACGAACCCCCACTCACAATCGAGAAAACAGCTCTATTTTCGTAAAAAGCGGGAAAACCGCCTTTTTGGCCTCTTAACCGCGGAACGAGACTGCTGAGTTCGCACCTCTCGTGACTTTTTCTCTGCGCATTTCAGGTTTTCGAACTAAGGTCAGGGAAACACTGCTTAGAGGGGTAAGCAGAATTCCACTTCCTCGCGATCCACCGTCGTCGTGATCTATATCCAGGAGAGGGTGGACGAGACAACAGACCAGTCGAGGCACCAGCTAGAAGCCAAACCCGGACACTCAACACGCGCTGGGGAGTAGAGAGGAACCCAACCCGCTCTCTCCTCCCTTCTGACTGACTGGAAGTACCCTTGGCAGCAACTAAAAGAAGAGGAGAGACAGCAAAGCTTTTCAAGCAGAACGGACCCCCAGTTCCATACTCCAAACACGAGCATGAGTCATTCCATTCGGTAGAGGGGAGTGAAGACGCTTTTTGTCTCCGTTCGAACTGCTGAAGAGCGCTGCTGACTGACACCCTTCCCGTCAATAACACTGCCGAGTATAACCCCTACTACCACTCGCTACTACCCGAGAGGAGGAGGAGGAACAGGGGGCCGCGCCATCCTTTCCACGCGACCACGAGGTTCATTAGAGAATCATAAATCGCCGGTACGAACGGTCTATCCTCTTGCGCGGAGGCAATTTTTTCCAAGTCGCGGGAAAGGTTTTCTCAAATCATCGTTAGTCGTAATGTTTCCTACGGCGGCCGACAATCGCCAATGAGATAGACCTTCCCGACTGAAAACAAAACCACAGACTCACAAACGAGAAAAAGCTCTATTTTCCCGTAAAAAGGCGGAAAATCCGTTTTTCGACCTCGAAGCAGGGAAATCTCGAGCGCCACGGCTGCACCTCTCCGGGACTCGCAGACCTTCGCATTTGAGCTTTTCACTTTTGGTCCCGGAAGACCGCCCCCTCGTTCTGGCAGTCTCTCCGTACCTCCGGCTACCCACTCGTCGAGAGAGCAATATCAGTGAAGAGGGGCAAAGGTAAGGATATATATAGCCTTCTCGCTCTCCTACTTTACGTAGGAGAGCTGCGGCAACTGTGAGAAGACACTGTTCCCGCCCAGCAGCCTGCGGTCTCATCGAGCTTGCCCAGCTGACACTAGGCAACGCGGTGGCAGGCCTCCATCCCCCGCATCAGTCCCCACGCTCTAGGCCTTGCGTACCACTCCTGAACGCAGAGAGAGACGTGACATTGACATTAACACGGGAAGCTCGGAACCTCCGAGTGGTGACAACCGGGAGAAACTCATCTCCGGATCCCTGCACCTCATCTTCCCCGCTCCACCTCTCCGCATGCATCTATCTCGCGAGAGTGGGAGGCAGGAGCGATGATGGGGCGTCTGCCTGCGTACGAAGCGTCATTGGCAACTTCCTTACCAGGGAAGACCTCGTCTTCTTCTCGCGGGATGGCCAATCTTCAAGTCGGGTAAAGGTTTGTCTCGGAACTCGGCTCGCCTCGTAGATGTTTCTAGACGCCCAGGCGCCGCACCTCCGCGAAGATAACCTCCACCCCCGCAGGAGAGCGCTCCAAGAGCTTCACCGGGTCGAGAAAGGCTCTCTTTTCCGTAAAAGCGGAAAATCCGCCTTTTTTCGACCTGAAGCAGGAAGCTCGAGCGCCCACGGCTGCCACTCCGTGACTCGACCCCTCGATTTGAGTTTTTCACTTTTTGTCCCGGAAGACCGCCACCTCGTCTGGCAGTCTCTCCGTACCTCCGGCTAATACCTGTCGAGAGAGCTTATCCAGTGAGAGGGCAAGGGAGACATAATAATGCTTCCGCTTCTCCTACTTTACGTAGAGAGCTGCGACAACTGTGAGACGACACTCGTGTCCCCCCAGCAGCCAGGCGGTCTCATCGAGCTTTGCCCTGCTGACACAGGCAAGACGCGTGAAAGTTCGGTCCTCCCATCCCCCCTCAGTCCCCACGCTCTAGTCCTGCCGTACCACTCCTGAACCGCAGAGAGAGACTGCACATCTGACATTAACACGGATGCTCGGAACCCCGAAGTGGTGACACCCGGGAAAACCACTCCCGAATCCTACCGATATCTTCCCGTTCCCCTCTCCGCTGCTCTATCTCGCGGAGAGTGGGAAGCAGGATCGATGATGGGGCTTCTCCGCGGAGTCGAAGCTCATTGCAAAAGAAAACCTTTCCCCTTACCATGAGACCGTCTTCTTCTTCTTCGCGAGGCAATGGCCAATCTTCAAGTCGGGTAAAGGTGACATCGGACGGGCTCGCCTCGTTGATGTTTCTAGACGGCCCAGGCGCCGCCCTCCCGAGATAACCTCCACCCGCCAAAACAGATCGTCCAAGAGCTCAACGGGTCAGAAAAGCTCCTACTCTTTCCGTAAAAGGCGGAAAATCCGCCTTTTTCCGACCTCGAAGCAGGGAAAGCTCGAGCGCCACGGCTGCACCCTCTCCGGGACGCGACCCCTCGATTTGAGTTTTTCACTTTGGGTCCCGGAAGACCGCCACCTCGCTGGCAGCTCTCCGTCCTCCGGCTTAAATACTTTCTAGTGCGAGAGAGCTTTATGCCAGTGAGAGCGCAAAGGGAGGACATAAAATCCTTCTAGCTCTCCTACTTTACTTAGGAGAGCTGCGAGAAAAAAAAAAAAAAAATAAAAAAAAAAAAAAAAAAAAAAAACAAAAAAAAAAAAAAAAAAAAAACAAAAAAAAAAACAACTGGAGAATAAACGTTTTTTCCCGCCCCAGCCGGGCGATCTCATCGAGCTTTGCCCTCCTGACACAGGCAGACGCGGTGAAGTTCCTCCCATCCCGCCTCAGTCCCCACGTTCAGGCCCCGCGTACCACTCCTGAACGCAGAGAGAGACGTGCCATTGACATTAACACGGGATGCTCGGAACCTCCGGTGGGGACACCGCGGGAGAACTATCTCCCGGATCCTCACCATCATCATCCCCGTTCCAACCTCTCCGCATTGCATCTCACTCGCGGAGAGTGGGAAGCAGGAGCGATGATGGGGCTTCTGCCTGCGAGTACGAAGCGCCATTGGCACCTTCCTTACCAAGGAAGACCTCTTCTTCTTCTCGCGAGGATGGCATCTTCAAGTCGGGGTAACAGGTTTGTAATCGACTCGGCTTGCCCTCGTAGATTTTTTTCTAGCACTGGGCCAGGCGCCGCCTTCCCTAAGATATACCTCCACCCCGCCAAGGGAACGAATCGTTCAGAGCTCAACGGGTCGAGAAAGGGCTCACTTTTCCGTAAAAAGGCGGAAATCCGCCTTTTTTCGACCTCGAAGCAGGGAAGGCTCAGCCGCCACGGCTGCCGCCTCTCCGGACTCGACCCCTCGATTTTGAGTTTTTCACTTTTGGTCCCGAAGACCGCCACCTAGTTCTGCAGTCTCCCGTCCCCCCTCCGCTTAATCTCTAGTCGAGAGACTTATCCCAGTGAGAGGCAAAGGGAGGACCATAAAATGCCTCTCGCTCTCCTACTTTCACGTAGAAGCTGCACAACTGTGAAGAAGACACTCGTGTCCCGCCCCAGCAGCCAGGCGGTCTCATCGAGCTTTGCCCTGCTGACAGGCAGACGCGGTGAAGATCCTCCCATCCCGCCTCAGTCCCCCCGCTCTAGGCCCTGCGTACCACTCCTGAACGCAGAGAGAGACGTGACTTTGACATTAACACGGGATGCTCGCAACCTCCGAGTGGTGACAGCCGGGAGAAACTCATCTCCCGGATGCCTCAGCCATCATCTTCCCGTTCCACTCTTCCCGATGCATCTAATCTCGTCGAAGAGTGGGAAGCAGAGCGTGATGGGTGCTTCTGCCTGCGCAGTACGAAGCGTCATTTGGCACCTCTTACCAGTGAAGATACTTTCTTCCTTCCTCCCGAGTATGGCCCAACTTCGAGGCGGGGCACAGGTTTGGCTCGGACTCGGCTCGCCTCGTAGATGTGTTCTAGATGAGAAAGACGGCCCAGGCGCCGCCTACCCGAGATAACCTCCACCCCGCCAAAAATCTTCCAAGAGCTCAACGGGTCGTGAAAAGGCTCTACTTTTCCGTAAAAAGGCGAAAATCCGCCTTTTCGACCTCGAGCAGGGAAAGCTTCGACGCCACGTCTGCACCCTCTCCGGACTCGACCCTCGATTTGTTTTCACTTTTGGTCCCGGAAGACCACCACCTCGTTCTGGCAGCTCCTCCGAGCCTTCCGGCTTAGGAACTCTAGTCGAGAGCTTATCCCAGTGAAGGGGCAAGGGAGACATACATGCCTCTCGCTCTCCTACTTTACGTAGGAGAGCGGCGACAACTGTGAGATGACACTCGTGTCCCCAGCAGCAGCCAGGCGGTCTCATCGAGCTTTGGCCCTGCTGACACGCAGACGCGGGTGGAGGTCCTTCTCCATCCGCCTCAGTCCCCCACGCCTAGCCCTGCGTACCACTCCTTAGCGCCGAGAGAGAACGTGAGCATTGACATTAACACGGGATGCTCGTAACCCTCCGAGTGGTGACACCCGGGAGACAACTCATCTCCCGATGCCTCATGCAATCGATCTTCCCCGTCACACCTCTCAGCATCATCTATCTCTGCGAGAGTGGGAAGCAGAGCGATCGATGGGCGTCTGCCTGCGAGTACGAAGCGTCAATTGGCACCTTCCTTACCAGGGAATACCTCTTCTTCTTCTCGCGAGGATGGCCAATCTTCGAAGTCGGTAAAGGTTGTCTCGGAACTCGGCTCGCCTCGTAGATGTTTTTAGACGGCCCAGGCGCCGCTTCCCGAGATACCTCCACCCGTCGCCAGAAAGATCGTCCAAGAAGCTCAACTGTCGAGAAAGCTCTATTTCCGAAAAGCGAAAATCCGCTTTTTTCGACTCCTCGAAGCAGGGAACACGCCGACCCACGGCTGCATCCCTCTCCGGAACCGCCCTCGATTTTGAGTTTTCACTTTTGCCGGAAGAAGAGCCATCATCATTTACGAAAGCAGGGTTAGAATTAAGGATCTAGTCGAGATCGAGCTTTATCCAGTTAGAGGGCCAAAGTAGGACATAATGCCTTCTCGCTCTCCTACTTTACGTAGGAGAGCTGCGACAACTGTGAGAAGACACTCGTGTCCCGCCCCTGCCTGGCGGTCTCATCGAGCTTTGCCCTGCTGACACCGGCAGACGCGGTGGAGGTCCCCCCACCCGCCTCAGTCCCACGCTCTAGGCCCTGCGTACCACTCCTGCACGCAGAGAGAGACGTGACATTGACATTAACCGGATGCTCGGAACCTCCGAGTGGGCACACCCGGGAGAAACTCATCTCCCGGTTGCCTCACCATCGTCTTCCCTGTTCCACCCCCCTCGTGCTACTACTATCGGGGAGAGGGAGGAACGACGGGTTCCGATGATTGGTGTCTGCCTGAGAGAAGCGTCATTGGCACCTTCCTCCAGGGAGGAAGTCCTCTACTTCTCGATAGGCATGGCCAATCTTCAAGTCGGGTAAAGTTTTGTCTCGGACTGTGCTCTCCTCGTGGCCGCTACAAGGCGGCCCAGGAGCTGCCACCGCAAGAAACCCCTGCCCCGCCTAAAGATCGTCCAAGACCTTGGGCAGGTCGAGCAAAAGCTCCCTTTCCGTGAAAAGGCGGAAAATCCGCCTTTTTCGACCAAAAACAGAAGTTCGATCACCCGGCTGCACCCTCTCCGGGGACTTGAACACCTCGCATTTGATTTTCACTTGGTCACGGAAGACCGCCTCGTTCCTGCAGTCTCTCCTTACCTCCGGCTTCCCACTCGTCGAGAACAATATCCACGCGTGAGGGGCCACGGAGACATAAAATAATGCCTGTGAACTGGCCTGGTTAGTCCCTGGAAGGCTGGCGACAACAGCTCACAAGACACTACTCGTCCCGCCCCAGCCGGGCGTTCTCATCGAGCTTTGCCCTCCTGACACAGGCAGACGCGGTGGAGGTCCTCCCATCCCGCCTCAGTCCCCACGCTCTAGGCCCTGCGTACCACTCCTGACCGCAGAGAGAGACGTGACATTGACATTAACACGGGATGCTCGGAACCTCCGAGTGGTGACACCCGGGAGAAACTCATCTCCCGGTTGCCTCAACATCGTCTTCCCTGTTCCACCCCTCCTCGTGCTACTACTATCGGGGAGAGTGAGGAACGACGGGTTCCGATGATTGGTGTCTGCCTGAGAGAAGCGTCATTGGCACCTTCCTCCAGGGAGGAAGTCCTCTACTTCTCGAGAGGATGGCCAATCTTCAAGTCGGGGTAAAGGTTTGTCTCGGACTGTGCTCTCCTCGTAGCCGCTACAAGGCGGCCCAGGAGCTGCCACTCCGAGATAACCCCTCACCCGCCTAAAAGATCGTCCAAGACCTTGGCAGGTCGAGCAAAAGCTCTACTTTTCCGTGAAAAGGCGGAAAATTCCGCCTTTTTCGACCAAAATCACGGAAAAGTTCGATCACCCGGCTGCACCCTCTCCGGGACTTGACACCTCGATTTTGAGTTTTTCACCTTTGGTCACGGAAGACCGCCTCGTTCCTGCAGTCTCTCCGTACCTCCGGCTTCCCACTCGTCGAGAGAGCAATATCACCGTGAGAGGGCCACGGGACATAATAATGCCTGTGAACTGCCTGGTTAGTCCCTGGAAGGATGTCACCAACAGCTCACAAGACACTACTCGTCCCGCCCCAGCCGGGCGTTCTCATCGAGCTTTGCCCTCCTGACACAGGCAGACGCGGTGGAGGTCCTCCCATCCCGCCTCAGTCCCCACGCTCTAGGCCCTGCGTACCACTCCTGACCGCAGAGAGAGACGTGACATTGACATTAACACGGGATGCTCGGAACCTCCGAGTGGTGACACCCGGGAGAAACTCATCTCCCGGTTGCCTCAACATCGTCTTCCCTGTTCCACCCCTCCTCGTGCTACTACTATCGGGGAGAGTGAGGAACGACGGGTTCCGATGATTGGTGTCTGCCTGAGAGAAGCGTCATTGGCACCTTCCTCCAGGGAGGAAGTCCTCTACTTCTCGAGAGGATGGCCAATCTTCAAGTCGGGGTAAAGGTTTGTCTCGGACTGTGCTCTCCTCGTAGCCGCTACAAGGCGGCCCAGGAGCTGCCACTCCGAGATAACCCCTCACCCGCCTAAAAGATCGTCCAAGACCTTGGCAGGTCGAGCGCAAGAAATGCTCTACTTTTACGTGAAAGGTAAAACTATTCCTCTATTTTCCACCAAAAACAAAAAAAAGTTCGATCACCCGGCTGCACCCCCTCCGGGACTCGACCACTCGATTTGAGTTTTTCACTCCTTTTGTCACGGAAGACCGCCTTGCTCCTGCACTCCCTCCGCCTCCGGCCCCCCACTCGTCGAGAGAGCAAGTATACCGTGAGAGGGCCACGGACATAAAATGCCTTAACTGGCCTGGTTAGTCCCTGGATAGGGATGGTCACCAACAGCTTCACAACTCACTACTGAGTCGCGCCAGCGCCGGCGTTCTCCATCGAGCGCAGTCGTAATAGACCGGCAGACGCGGTGGGAGGTCCTCCCATTCCCGCCTCAGCCCCACCTCTAGGCCCTGCCGTACCACTCCTGCCGGCAGAGAGAGACTGACATTGACGATAACACGGTGATTGCTCGGAACCCGAAGGTGTGACACCGGAGAAACTCATCGCGGCTGCCTCCACCATCATCTTCCTGTTCCAGTCCCGAAGCTCTATGTCTCGGAGAGTTGGGAGCAGGGGCGATGATGGGTGTCGTCTGCCTGCCTGACTGAGAGCTTGGTAGCTAGCTCTCAGCTGGTGGGGAGATCCTACCGTATCCAGCCTTAGTCCCCACGGTCTAGGCCCTGTATACCACTCCTGAATACAGAGAGACGCGTGACATTGACATTGGTGCTGGATACTCGGACCTCTCCGAGAGTGGTGGCTGTCGGCAGTGATTACTACTGCCAGGCAGCCTCAGATGCCTCTTCCTACTCTCCCTAGCTACCGGAGAGGTCGGAAGGAGAAAGTCATCGACACGCCTCCCTGGTTCGGCCGAACCAGGTATGTCTCTTTTCTCACTCGGCACCCCCTATATCAAGTTGGGGCAGAAATTCGTCATAATAATGTGGCAAACACTCGTACTTTTTTTTGTCGAATTTGATAGAAAATAACATCTAAAGGCTTGAAAAGCGCTTTAAATAAAATTAATTTTATAGAAAAAAAATTTTTCCGCGGCCCAGCTACCCCTCTCTATACATAATGCTTCCTCGCCCCGTATACCACCCCACCCGTCAGCAAAATTTAGTCAAAAAAATTTTGGGTGGTGCAGTGGCTTAACTTGAAATTTTTGGCATCCTTTCAAACTTCGGGAGAGTACGTTTCAGACCGAGACGAGCCTACTGGTAGTCTCTCCTGGAGATTTTTTTTCGAAAAACCAACTTTTTTTTTTTGGTGCAGCGGCTTAACGAAAAATCGAAAAAATTCTAAGTCCCCCGACCAAAATTTCGACCAAACCAGACTTCGGGAGAGCACGTTTCAGACCCAGACGAGTACGTGGGTAAGCTCGTTGCGAGACATTTTTAAAATTCCCTATATAAAATTTTCCGAAATTCTGTGGTGCAGTGGCTTATTGAAAAATCGAAAAAATTCTAAGTCCCCCGACCAAAATTTCGACCAAACCAGACTTCGGGAGAGCACGTTTCAGACCCGGACGAGTACGTGGACAGTCTCGTTCCGAGACACTTTGCTAATCCCCAGCCATTTTTTCGGACCAAAATTTTTTCTAAGTCCCCACTCGGGCAGACTCGAGAAAATTCTAAGTTCCCGACCAAAATTTCGACCAAACCAGACTTCGGGAGAGCGCGTTTCAGACCCAGACGAGTACGTGGGTACGGTCGTTGCGAGACATTTTTTAAATTCCCTATATAAAATTTTCCGAAATTCTCTGGTGCAGAGGCTTATCGAAAAATCCAAAAATTTTCAAAGTCCCCAGACCAAAATTTCGACCAAACCAGACTTCGGGAGAGCACGTTTCACACCCAGACGAGTACGTGGACACTCTCGTTCAGAGTCACTTTCCTAATCGCCAGCCATTTTTCGGGACCGACCGACCAAAATTTTTCAAAGTCCAGCACTCAACTCGGAGGGAAAATTTCTGACTCTGGGCGGCCCCTATGTATCCCACTTGACGAGCGGAGGCAGAGAAAATACCGCTGCAAAAACCAGGTTTATCACGGAAATCTCGCGCCAGTCGAAACTTCCTTTCTTCTCCGCCGGGACTCAGGTCTGAAGAGGCAGATTTTCTCAGGCAACAACGCGCGAGGTTTTCAAGTCGGATTTTGGACTGAGGGGGGGCTATCTCTTACCCGGGCGGCCATATGGTCGCCCTTGTCGAGCGCGGCCGAGAATTACCCTTCCCCAATCCAGCTTTTCACGGGAAATCTCGCGCAGCGAAAACTCCTCTCCTTCCCAGCCCCCCCGCCGGGACTTAGAAGTGTCGGAAGAGGAGATTTCTCAGGCGACAACGCGCGAGATTTTCCCGAACAGTCGATGTTTGGCTGAGGGGGGATTATTCTTACCGTGGGCGGCCATATGATCCCCCTTGTCGAGCGCGGCCGAGAAATGCCTTCCCGAATCCAGATTTTCACGGAAAATCTCGCGCAGCCGAAACTTCCTCCTACCCGCCGGGACTCAGGGTCGGAAGGGGAGATTCATCCAGTCCCAACAGACGCGCGAGATTTTCCACAAGTCGGATTTGGACTGGGGGGGATAGTCTTCTTACCGTGGGCGGCACAAATATGATTCGCCCTTGTCGAGCGCGCCGAGAAATATCCTTCCCATAATCCAGCCTTTCACGGAAATCTCGCGCAGCGAAAACTCCTCTCCCTCCCAGGCCCCCCGCCGGGACTTCGAGTCGAAAGAGTAAGGCAGCTTTCTCGGGCCAACAACGCGCGAGATTTCCAAAAGTCGTGATTTTTGGACTGAGGGGGATATCTCTTACCGTGGCCGGCCATATGATCGCCCCTGTCGAGCGCGGCAGAATGACGCTTCTAATCCAGGTTTTCACGGGAACTCTCGCGCAGCGAAACCTCCTTTCCTTCCCGCCGGGACTTAGGGTCGAGAGGAGATTTCTCAGGCAATAACGCGCGAGATTTTTTCCAAAGTCGGATTTTGGACCGAGAGGATGATCTCCTACCGTGGGCGGCCATATGAATCGCTCCTTGTCGAGCGCGCCGAGACAATGCCTTCCGAATCCAGTTCTATTTCACGGGAAAGATCTTCGCGAGCGAAACTCCTTCCTTTCCGCGGGACCAGGTCGAAAGAGGAAGATTCTCATGGCAACATGCGGGAGAATTTTCCAATAGTCGATTCGAAATCGTATTTTTCCCGCATAGCTCACCTGAGCTATGGTTTGCTCAGGAATCAAACATTCAACGCGTGGACTTAGCGAATTTTTTTCCCAATTTCGGAATCCCAAACCCGGACCGTGGGGCAAAAATTTCTTGCCGTGGGCGGCTCTATGATCGCCCTTTGTTCGAGCGCGGCCAGAGAAACTGCCCTCCCCAATTCCGGCTTCTTCCACGGTAAATACTCGCGCGCGACCAACTCCTTTCTCTTCCGCCGGACTCAGGGGTCGTCGACAGAGAGAATTTTCTCGGGCAACAACGCGCGAGATTTCCCAAAGTCGGATTTTGGACGGAGGGGGGATATCTCTTACCCTGGGCGCCATATGATCGCCCTTGTCGACGCGGCCGAGAAATGCCTTCCCGAATCAGGTTTCACGATGGAATATCACGCAGCATGCGAAAACCTGCCTTTCCTTCCCGCCGGAAACTCCAGGTCGAAAGAGAGATTTCTCTTGCACATCGCGGACGCATTTTCCCAACATCGGATTCGAAATCGTATTTTCCGCTAAGTCACCTGAGCTAGATGCAAATCTGGGATCAACAGCACGCTGGACTTAGCGCAATTTTTCAATTTCGAATCCCAAACCCGAAGCCGTGGGGCAAAACCTCTTGCCGTGGGCGGCTCTATGTTCGCCCTTGTCGAGCGCGGCCGAGAAATGCACTCTCCTCAATCCGGCTCTTCACGGGAAATCTCGGCGCAGCGAAACCTCTTTCCTTCGCGCCGGACTCAGGGTCGAAGAGACAGATTTCTCAGGAACACGCGCGAGATTTCCAAAGTGATTTTGGACTGAGGGGGGATAGTTCTTACCGTGGCGGCCATATGACCGCCCTTGTCGAGCGCGGCCGAGAATGCCTTTCCTCGAATCCAGGTTTCACGGAAAATCTTTCGCGAGCGAAACCTCCTTCCCTTCCCGCCGGGACTCAGGGTCGAAAGAGGAGATTTCTCTTGCAACATCGCCGATTTTCCAAAGTCGGATTCGAAATCGTATTCTTCCGCTAAGTCACCCTGAGCTATGCGTTTCTCAGGGAAGCAACAGCACGCTGAACTTAGCGAATTTTTTCAATTCGAATCCCAAACCCGGACCCGGTGGGGAAAGAACTTCTTGCCTGTGGGCGGCTCTATGTATCCGACCTCTGTGAGCGCGGCCGTGAGAATGCCTCCAATCCGCTCTTCCGGGAAATCCCGCGCAGCGAAAATCTTTCCTTTTCCGCCGCCGGGACTAGGGTCCGGAAAGGTATCTCAGGACCAACGCGCGAACTTTCCAAAGTTCGGATTTGGACTGAGGGGGAATATCTCTTACCGTGGGCGGCCATTATATGCGCCTTTGTCGAGCGAGGCGATGAAAATCCTGTCGAATTCAGCTTTTTCACGGAAAATCTGCGCAGCGAAAACCTCCTATCCTTCCCAGGGACTTCAGGGTGGAAGAGCGATCTTTCTCAGCAACAATCGCGCGAGATTTTTTCCAAAAGTCGCGATCTTTTGGACGAGAGGGATTCTCTACCGTGGGCGGCCATATGATGGCCCTTGTCGAAGCGCGGCCGAGAAATGCCTTCCCGACTCCAGGTTTTCACGGGAAAATCTCGCGCAGCGAAACTCCTCTCCTTCCGCCGGACTCAGGGTCGAAAGAGGAGCTTTCTCGGCAACCTCCGCGGAGATTTTCCAAAGTCCGGATTCGAAAATCGTTTTTCCGCTAGTCACCCTGTAGCAGGTTGTCAATCTCAGGGAAATCAAGAGCACCGCTCGGACTTTGCGAAATTTTTCAATTTCGGATAAAACCGGACCGTGGGGGCAAACGTCTTGCCGTGGGGCGGCGATATGTCGCCCTTGTCGAGCGCGGCGAAAATGGCCTTCCCGACTCCAGGTTTTCACGGGATATCTCGCGCAACGAAAACTCCTCTCCTCCCGCCGGGACTCTGGGTCGAAAGAGGAGCTTCCTCGGCAGAACAGCGCGCGAGATATTCCGAAGTCGAATTCCAAATCGTATTTCCGCAAAGTCCCAGATAGGCGTTTCCCAGGGAATCAACAAGACTCTGGACTATGAGCGAAATTTCCCAATTTCGAATCCGACACCAAAGACGCGAGGGGAAATGCTCTTACCGGGGCGGCCTA
Source organism: Trachelipus rathkii (assembly GCA_015478945.1). NCBI lineage: Eukaryota > Metazoa > Arthropoda > Malacostraca > Isopoda > Trachelipodidae > Trachelipus > Trachelipus rathkii. Next base: position 58,464 of record JABUQX010047061.1, read on the forward strand.
TGATCGCCCTGTCGAGCGCCGCCATGAAATGCCCTCCCCAATCCGGTTCTTCACGGAAAATCTCGCGCAGCGAAACTCCTTTCCTCCCGCGGGACTCAGGGTCGAAAAATAGCGGAAGATTTTCTCTTGCAACATCGCGGAGATTTTCCAAAGTCGGACTTTGGACCGAGGAAGGATTCTCTTCCCCTGGGGGCATATGATCGCCTTGTCGAGCGCGGGCGAGAAATGCCTTCGCCGAAGTCCAAGGTTTTCCACGGGAAATCCCGCGCAGCGAAAACTCCTCTCCTGTCTCCCGCTGCGAAACCTTCGCCTAAGAGTGAGAGGGGGCAGGTCTCTGCCTCAAAGGCTTTCCCGGTTCGCGGGATTCTTTGACTCTCGTCCCTCCACGTAAAGCGGAAAATGCCTTTCCAGGAACAGGCATCCTGCCGGGGACTTAGAGTCAAAAGAGGAGCCTTTCTCGGCAACATCGCGCGAGATATTCGAGTGTCGGGTAAGCGGTCGGGATTTTCCGCTAAGTCACCCTGAACTATGCGTTTCTCAGGGAATCAAAAGCACGCTGGGACTTAGCAAAATTTTTCAATTTCGAATCCAAACCCGACCGAGGGGGCCAAACCTCTGCCGTGGGCGGCCATATGCGCCTTGTCGAGTGCGGCGAGATAATGCATTCCGAATCCAGCTTTTTTCACGGGATACTCTTCGCGCAGCGAAAACCTCTCTTCGGCCGGACTCAGGGTCCGAAAGAGGCCTTTCTCGGACAAACATCGCGCGAGATATTCCCGAGTTTGGATTCGAAATCGTATTTCCGCTAAGTCACCCTGGGCTATGCGCTTCTCAGGGAATCAACAGCACGCTAGACTTAGCGAAATTTTCAATTTCGAATCCCCAACACCGGCGACCGGAGGGGGCAAACCTCTCTACAGTGGGCGGCCATAATGAATCGCCCTTGTCGAGCGCGGCCGAGAATGCCTTCCCGAATCCAAGGTTTTCACGGGATTTCTCGCGCAGGAAGACCCTCTCACTTCTCCTGCCGAAACCCTTTCGCTAAGACACGTGGAGAGGGGCAGGGTCTCGTCAAAGGTTCGGGTTTCGAGGATTCTGTGACTCTCGGTCCTCTCTTTAACGCGGAATGCTTGGCCAGGAACAGGCATCCCGCCGGGACTAGATCAAAGAGGAGCTTTCTCGGCAACATCGGGGATATTTCCAATGTTTCGGATTGCGAAATAGAATTTTTCCGCCAGTTCCACCACTGAAGCTATGCGTTTCTCAGGGAATCAACTGCCGCGCTGGACTTAGCGATATTTCATATTTCGATCCCAAACCGGACTAGGGGGCAATCCTCTTTACCGGGCGCCATCATGATCGCCCTTGTCGGCGGGCCGAGAATGCCTTTCCAATCGCTTTTAACGGGAAAATCCCTCGCGCAAGCGAACAACTCCTCTGCCTCCTCCAGCGAAACCTGTTCGCCTCAGACGTGAGAGGGGCGTCTTGTCAAAGGCGGCCGGGTTCGAGGGAATTCCGACTCCGCCTTAACGCTCGAAAGGACTGACCTGAGGGGGGGCACAGACCATGCCTTTCTCGCCCGGGCTTTAAGAAGTCGAAAGAGTGCTTTCTCGAGCAACATCGCGCGAGATATTCCATTGTCGGGTAAGCGGTCGGGTCGCAGTCGTCGCTCGGAAAAGGAAGGGATAAAGAAGTTTTTATTTTTTTTCTAAGTCCCATTGCTCTCAGGATTGTAACTCTGACCTGGGTTTCTAGGCAATCCCCCTGGTCCAGGTCCACTGTCACATCACCTCAAGCAACTCACAGTTTCCTGCCTCTTGATTACCGAATAAAAAAATACATGTATAACCCTCCCGTGAGCCGGCCGCGCTTCGCGCGGCAGCCAGAAGGAGCTTTACTTCAGTTTGATTCGAAAAATCACTTTAGCCCGCAGACCTTTTGACTTAGAAAAAAAAAAACAAAAATTGTCTTAAAACTCCACAGGCAGCATCAGACACTAAGGTCTGCTTCCTGCCTGCTTCGTAGTGAAGCATTTTTGAGTCCTTCCTTTCCCGGGTCTCGTGTAGACTCTTGGATTCGGACAAAAGTTTATCTTTTACCCACAAGCAGCAGACCTAAACTACAATTGGGGTCGGCTCCTACCTGCTTCGTAGAGATGCCTACTTCAAGAGTCCTTCCGCCTCCAGGTCACTGGAATCTCGCGCAGCGAATACTCCTCTCCTTTCTCCCAGCGAAACCCTTCTGCCTAGACAGTGAGAGAGAAGCGCCAAGTACATCGTACGCGAGGTAAGCCGGCTCGAGGGATTCCGAAACTCTCGTCCTATCTCATGAACTTAAAGCGATAACCGCATTATTTTCGCACTTCACCAGGTAAATAAACAGGCATCCGGGACTTCGCGCGAAGAGGAGCTTTCTCAGGCAACATCGAGCCGAGAATATGCCGCTCTCGGATCGAATCGTATATTTCCGCTAGAGTCCACCTGAGCCTTAATGCGTTTTCTCAGGCTACTCAATTGCAGCGGTCTTAGCCGAATTTTCATTCGAATCCGAAAACCCGGATCTGACAAAAAGTTTGTTGTTTTTACTCCACAGGCAGCAGATACTAACTAAATTGGGGTCGGCTGCTGAACTGCTTCGTATAGCAGATGGCCTACGTTCAGAGTCCTTCCTCCAGAGTTCCACCTAAGGGAAAGTCGCGCAGTCGAAGAACTTCTCTTTTCGCTTTCCTCCGGAGACTTTCGCCTAGACAGTGGAGAGGGGCAGGTTGTGATGCGACAGGCGGCGGCTCGAGGATCGACTACTCGTCCTTAAAGCGGAAAGTGCCTTACCAGGAAAATGCATATCCGCGGGACTTCGAGTCGCAGAGGTAGCTTTCTCCGGCAACATCGCGGCGAGATAAAATTCCAGAGTTTTTTGATATCGAAATTCGTATTTCTTCCGCTTAAGTCTGTCCCGCGCTGGATCGTCGCGGTTTACTCAGGGAATCACTTCGCTGATCTAGCGAATTTTTCATTTCGAATCGTTGTTTGAATACTGACGTAATGACTAAGTAATTTTCTTCGCATACTTTTTAATTCTGAGCTCTACTAGGCACATCAACAATACACTTATTGATCTCGTAATAGTTTGCTGGCAGCATACCTGCTTCGTCGTGAGGAAGACACTTAGCAGCAGCCCACCTAATCCTGCCGCTGTATTTTTTTTTAAATGACAGTCAACCCTAAATTGCCTCCGCAACGCCCCATACGAGTAGGGGTTGAACCTTGGAACCTAGTTTACTAAAGGGAAGTCATAAACGCTAAAAGTCCCGAATAAGGGAACTCAACACTCTTACAACTACCTCCACTGGTACGAACGTAATTAATAAATAGATCGCGCTGGATACTTCAAGCGTATGTCCAGTCAGTCAAGCGACGGTAGAAGGCAATGAGTGGACAGTCACTGAACCCTATGATTTCCATCTCTCCTTCCTTTTGACAGAGAGGCAAGTAAACCGCCAATTAATCCGTAGTAATCCCGGCGCGAAATCACCTTAAGATCCAAGCGCCAACAATCGGTCTCTAACTAGGTCCGCGCCGCAAATTACCCGAAGGATGCGTAGTTCGGGCAGCCATGTTAAGCTGCGCCATGGCCGGTTACCCTTTCTCCCCAGGTTTAGTTGGTAAACTGTAAACTCAACCCGCTTGGTCACATAGCCGAAACGAGACACCGAAGGGGGACTCCTGAGCGTGTGAACATCGAGTGAAGCTTCGTATTAAGAAGAGTGATAGCTGTCAAGAGGTGCTACTTCACCATAGAGCCCTCCCGTCTTAAGCCTCACAAATTAGTATGGCGGCGGAGTGTGATTAAAGTTGGGAACGTGTCGCACTGCTCAGAAGACGCCACTCGACCAGGAACCCTCGGAAGCTGGAGACCCTAGGATTATGATATCGTCTCCCGGATCCTTCTCAGAACGTGGTATATTTCTTCGCTCATCGTCGTGGCAGTCCCTGGACCTGGCTTCTGCCATATCAGAGAGAAACAAGTCCATCGATGGGAGACTGTTCATGTATAAAGTTAGATCCGGACGTAAGATTCGCCTACAATGGCTTTATCAGCCAGGCTGCACCAGCAAGACATCCGTCCCACCGCTGTCTCGCTCTCGTATTGGAGCGGGGATACATGCTCAATCGGGCTCGTTCTAACGGACCATAAGGTAACATTAACCTGTTCTCGGCGATGGCTAACCCAGCTCACGATCTTTCTCCGTTAGCGGTCGTGAAACATCCGAAATCTTGTTAGCGATGTTCTTCACGCATGATAAGGAAGAAGCCGCATCGAAGGGATCAAAAAGCGATCGTCGCTATGACGCTTGGCGACAATCATAGCTCCTATGGTCAATCCCCTGTGGTAACCTTTCTGACACCTCCTTGCTCAAGACTCTAGAGAGTCCAGGATCGACGAGCCCGTTTCACGGTCGTAATTCGTACTCAAAAACCGGATCAAGCCTCAGGTCAATTTGCCCTTTTGCTCCTGACGCGGGTTTCTGTCCTCGCTGAGCTGGCTTTGGGACACCTGCGTTATCTTTTGACAGATGTACCTCAGTCAAACTCTGATCTTGTCGCTGTGCCTGCGCCCGAGCGCGAGGAGCTCGCCGACACGTTACGCACCCTGATGCGTCCCTTCGACGGCGACTGACCGGCAGCTCCAGGCCGCCGCGCTACTATTTCCAACATTCAATACCCCGACCACGCAACCTGCCGAAGCTAGCGGCAGCAGCGAAACTACTACCGCACTACTGCTGACGCGACGGAGCAATGAATTATGGAGGCCGCTGAGAGAAAAACAGGAATGGGGAAGGGGAAGGAAAGTCGTGACCACTACCGAGAATCGATACAAATCGGCCCCAGCGCCCTTCGATATGGACGTTCGCTTTTTCTCGAGAATCAGCTAGCGTGCCGACGCACCCTCGCCTAAAGGCAGCAAATTTATACTGAACCTCAATCAAGGGAAAGAGGCTCGAATAGGAAGGGCGGCACTAAAGCCGTTGCGCGCATATACGAGTTAGTAGGGAAACGATGCGCTAGTAGGTGGTCTTCTTGTCACTGCGGGCAAGGAACCGTCGAGAAGAAGTTTCGGTATAGGGAATGGTAACTAGAGACGGGACGAGGAAGAGAGGACGACTTGACGCGTCAAACCACCTCCGCCGCCTGTCTTTACCACGCAGACCTATGCGCCATGCTCATGCGCGGGACTTAACCCGCAGCCTTCCGAGTATTTACAGCGGATCCTCTCACTGTTCTCCACAACTGTCAAAACTAGAGCAATGAGCTTCAACCAAGGGCTACTTCTTTTACCAGCATGGTCTCGCGCGGCCGTTCCCTGGCTGTAGGGGTTCGCTGATGACGGTAGTATGGCGAAGAGAAACCATGGTTACAATCCATTCATTCGCGTACAGCTATTTAATAGAGGCTTAATATGTTGCATACCTGTCTCAATTTGAGTCGCACAGGTTATTCACCTGTCCGGCTTTACGAACGCGGCTTGCTTGAAAATTTTCTTCATTGCTACGACATTAAAGAGGCAACTGGGGCAGAAGATCACATCGAGGTCAACACCGTTGAGGCATCGTCGATGTCTTTTGTTTTTATAGGCTTACTCAAAGTCGGATCCCATGGGTCCGTGCCAAGTTTCTGAATTGGACGTAGCTGGCCAGCCGAGACGGATGGACAGCCAAGCTGGAAAGAGACGATTGCTTCGATCTCCCCTTAATGAAAACCTATACCACTGGCGACAGCCGGCATAGTATAATCCGGGCACGGGCTGCCGGCGTCGACGAACCCCGTCCTAGCCCGCCGTCACGGAGGGCAGAAGACGACGACCGACGGCCGTCCGGCATCGGAGAAACGCAATGGAGTCCTATACCACCTCAGACCGACGGCGCCGAGCCCAGCCCGTCAGCTCGCTCCGAAGACAGGTCCGCTGGGCAAGCCCTCCAGATGCCAATCCTTCCTCCCGAAGTTAATCGGAACGCGAAGGATTTGCGCTATTCCTCTTTACACAACGATGTCGACTAGCGACAGAGACCTGCGAACCTCGGGAACGCTGATTGAGCGAGTATTAATGGGTCGACCGTGTAAGGAGCGCGAAGACTTATTGGACTCGGACTGTAGAGCACATCCCTCGCTACCGGACGAGTTTATAAGATGCAAGTCAATGCGCACGCGGGACGGAAAACATATTGCGTTCCCCTCCTATATACGAGCGACACGTATTGCTCATTAAGAAGTCCTGTTCTCCATAGGAATGCAGTCCGGTACCGCGCGCGCCCTATATGAAGAAAAACGAAAGACAACGTCTCCTTCGCGCGGAACGACACCTAAGCTGGCTGAGAGAGATCTCTCTGTTTAACACCGAGCTGGTGGCTCCCGTGGCGCGTGCACGATCATGTTCCACGATCACAAGTGGACTTTGGATTTGTCCACTCGCCTCGCCCTATGTTCCGGAAATTGACCGATCCCTTTCGAAGCAGCGCACTGACGGAAAATCTGAGAAACATCATTTCAATCAAAGAAAAGAAAGGTCTTAATCGAACATAGACAAGAAACAGAGGACACGAATCCAGAGACCTGAAAGGATGTGAGGAGCGAAATCTGTGCGTCCAGCCTGTAATTTACCTACGGCTGGCGCTGCTGCTGTGCGCCGCCATCTAACCTGATTATTGTTTGTCCAGTCTGTCCGGCAATTTCCTGCCATTGTCTGGGCTAGCCTTGCCTACCCAAAGCGAACTTGAATAATCCATAAAAAGAGTAAACTAAAGATAGAGGGAGCGAAATGTATCATCAGCCATGCTACCACTGGCACTTGGAGGCCGTCGTGCTGGGATGTGAGCGCCACCAAGACTGTTTTGTGGTTGCCGGTCTGCCCGTGGCACATATGACCTGCCTGGTCTGGCTGCCTGCCACCCGTATGCGTAACAGAAATCAGTAACTGTAGAAACTATAGAATCAGAGGAGAGCGAAACGTATGCTAATACCATGCCAGTTCATTACACTGCCTGACTGCTGTCGGTCCGCCGCACTCCAATCTGTATGTTCCATCCCATGTAATGACTCATGCCTGCCTTCAGGCTGCCCTACCGAAAAACAAGTATTTAAACAGAATACTAGAAAGACGAGAAAACTAAGAAAGTAGAGGGAGCGCCAAGTAGCAATCCAGCTCGCAACCATTATATCCACCGCTGCGCTGACTTTAGCTGATTACGCTGCTCACTCAAACTGTTTGTTTGTTCCAGTCTGCTGTCTACTGACCTAGCTCCGAGAAAGAAAAGGTACTGACAAACGTTGAATATATATTGGTATTGTCAATATTATAAATAACGATAACCCCGGTGCTACCGTACTAACAAAGCGTTGTTAGCTCGCAGGGCAAGTGTATCCTAGACTGACCCCTCGTACAAACGCATGTTGAAACGAGGAACTTTACCTCGACAATAAGGCCTATTCAAGTATTTCTCCATCCGATTACTTGCTTTTAATACGCATCTGCAAAGATGCTGTCACCGGAGGCAGCTTTCATAATAGTTCCGGCTTAATTATACGTATACCATGTAAGGACTGGTATCTATGCGTATCCCTAACCTATCTCATGCGCCCTCCCTACTCGTCGAGGCTTTCGAAGATCTCAATCCATCCCTACATATTATACGGGTAACGGTCCTCCCTCACCGTGATAGGAGAAATAGTGGAAGGCCGTATTTACTTACACTTGACTGGTCGAGTAATCGGGGACGTGAGCTTATAGACGCTAATACCTATTATTTCAGGATAGTGCGCTTCGTAGCGGTGAAGTTGTTACACTAACTTACTCGTGGCGGTATGTCAGCGTAGTTCCAAATGGCCTTTGATGCTGACTGCGTTGTTGACGATACTTGGTGGGGGCGAAGTCACAACGCCGCCTTTTTACAGACTTTTAGGCTCTATACATGAGCGGTACTTAGGCCCCTTAACACGACTTTTGGTTCATCCCACAGCGCCAGTTCTGCTTACCAAAGATGGCCACTAAGTAACTCGGGATTCAGGATCAAGAGGCTTCAATGAAGAAAGAATCCGCTTTTCTCATCCCGTATGAGTTTTGAGAAGGAGCGAGATATTTTCATCCCCCGGACCGCTAATCTCGTCTCTTTTACGATATGAAAAACTGCTCCGCATGCGCGAAATCGAGCACCAGGCCCTATATCTGAGGGAGAACTCTCGAGGGAACCAGTAGTATATGAAGTGGTTTCTATTTGGTTTCCCTCTAACTTTCGCCCCGCTATTGCGCAGCTCTGACGATCGATCTGCACGTCAGAATCGCTGCGGACCTCCCCAGGGTTTCCCCTGGCTTCATCCTTGCCAGGCATAGATCACCATCTTTCGGGTACCACGAATACTGCGGCTCGGAGACCCGCTACTCAACCTCTCGAGCGAGCTCTGCTGGAGAGAGCAACCACATAACATAACACCGTACTCTCCGAAAGTAACCAAGACAAAAAAAATTCTCCATATACCTTAAATATATATATAATAATATCTATATTAGTATTGGGAAACTGTGAGTAAAGCAGCTAGCCGGTTAGGCATTAACAGCGAGATGGAGCGGCGCGGGCCCCGGGCTTGCGTCATTTACTAAGTTATGATGTATATGGTTTATATTTCGGGGGAGACAGAGGCTAACTCCAATCACCGCCGAAATAGACCTGTGAGGGCTGAATCAACAGACGATCTGGAATAATATCACTATAAACACGCACCCTCGAACAACTGGATCAGTCACTATGAAATTGAGTCTAACTTTCCGTTTTTCGGTCTTGGGGTTTTAGACAGCCCGCTTTGACTGCATACCATTTCCATAGATACTTCTTGGTCCGTGTTCAGTACGTAGGACTATAATAGCTGTCGTAAAAACTTACAACGCGTCATGCGCGTGCGAGAAACATAGCGGGGGCCGTACTATAACGCCTCTTCTACAGTGGGACGGCTCTAGAGGGTGGTGATGATAAGGTACGTTATACCCTCCTCAGTGTTAATGGAGGTCGAAGTGGTGTCGTTATGTAGTGAACTTTTATTTACAACCGTCCGATGAGGCCGTCAGAGCAACGGGGCGGCCCCGCTCATATACTCGAAAAATCTCCGGCGGCGCTCGAAACACTGCAGCTGAGTTTGCTGCCTATCGGGATAACGAAGAATTAGTACGTGTTTCACAGTACCTATACCTACGTGTTACATTCATGACTATCATCTATCGATACGGCCGCGTTGCAACCTAAACTTACAGCTCAAGCAGTGCATACTTTCCCATCGTGTCCTCTGCTGCATCCTGATACGTTCGGTCGATCCATTCGAAACTCTCGGGAAATCCCGAAGAATATCTCCAGGATCCGTTTACAACTACGTTTATACGTAACCATAGATCGTACCTGCGTATTACCTTTACCGAGGGAATGTAAAGCTAGACTAAATTATTTCTGGGTTAATACGTACACGGCTCATAATTATAATTACCGTATTTTAGTCACTCGTTAGTGTAGCTTATCTCACGGCTCTCTGCTCGAGTAGCTCAGGCAATCTTTTCTAATAAGTTTCGTGTTGTGAGGCGTGTCCTCGGTCCTGGTCGTCTTTTCGCTCAATGTGGGTCTCTTACATTTCAAATGAATGTTATAAGGGATTATATATATTATTAGCTTTAGATTTATTTTTATTATAACTGCATACTGCTTTATGGGCATGTCCAATTTTTACCAGCAATCAGCCGACTTCGAGAAGCAACGACGTGGAATACCCAGAGGCAACGACTACCTTAGGGGCTAACATCAGATTACTGGCACAGCGGGATTGCATATCGTGAAATAGCACTTACGCGGTCGGATTGGCTTCTCCCACACGATATCAAGATAGCGCGGCATCGCTTCCCACAGCGACCTTTTCGGCCTGCAGCCTTAACGTCGCTGAGTATATACTCCTCCTTATTCAGTCTGCCTTTATATAGGATAGCATTACCTTTATTGGTTTCTTTTTCTCTCCCGTACATATTATTGCTTCTATAAGTTATTTTAGGGATACTTACTCTGCGCTAAGCTCAAGAGTCGGGTTATAGGTCACAAATTACGTTAATATATCCAGAGTATTGAGCAAAGAACTAGAGCGTCCGCTGTCTATAAGCAGCTTACTATAACTATAGGGCTTAGCGGATCACTAATTACATTTCTCATAGTAGACTTTGCCAAGTATCCCTCTTTTTATGATCTATGCTTGCGTTAGTGTTATACCATGGTGTGAAGCTTACCACCGCTTCTGACCCTTAGAGATTTTTTGCTCTGAGCGCGCTCGAACATATAAAGTTGCGTCCAATCGAGGATTATTTTTTCTCCATCACATTAGGCGACGTATTCTCCTGCTGCTGATTAGGCGGCTGCTGCTTTTGCAATGAGAGGTTGCAAATATTGCGGTGATAGTAGCTGTTCATATTTCTTCGTGGCGCTTAGGACGATTTTCTATTCAGGTGACGCCACCCTCGCAGCTAATTTATAGACACGCAATAGCTCATCGAGCAGACAAATGATATCATTGCAGCTAACGAGCAGCAGATTGCAGCAGCGATAAACGCACTACTAAGTTACGTTCGTGGCACTAACTTACCACCATAGAAGATATTAACGGCCGGCGCGGGCGATTCACGCTCTTCTCTGCCTCAATGAAATCTTACGCGGAAAGGCTCTTCTGATTATGCGCTTAATTATACGGACCGAGGAATAAAGACGTTTTGCATCTTTCGAATAGTTCTTTTCGCATTCGGCAAACAGTGGAAAGAGAAAGGACGGAGCGCACGCGAGGAAACTAACAAAACACAGAGTCTCATTTCAGGAATAGCTACCTACTACTGCGGGCGCCATCCCCGGCAACCACAATGCTACGCCGCTAGTAAAGCACACGCAACACTTAACCTCCTCTCGATTCTTCCAGGCGTATAGAATCATGAAGTCGTGCGCAATATTTTTTCCTACTTTCTCTTCCGTTCTCGCGGCTGCTGATCTTTCCATGCTGCTTTCAAGGACTTAGGCCGGTCCTGGCACAAAGCGTCACGAACAACAGGGAACACTTAATTACTCTGAGAGATGGCAACCACCGAGAGTAGTTCTGTGTAAACGTTCGTCCTATGCGAAAAACCTCGTTTTCCGATTAAATGAGAGGTACACAAGAAGGTATACTCGATACATAATTTTTATGCTGAGCTGCAGCCCACTGATGCGCCCTTTGCGTTGTCGAAGGAGAACAAATCCCGGAGCGACTTGGCAACTAGGCGCTAACACCAATCCGCAATCTTCCGCACCCTTCTTTTCAGAAGCGGACGTGGGAAAAATCGCCTGGATTGGGTAATTAAGCCAAATGCATCCGATCTAAAGTTTTTGTTTTCAACATTTTCTAGCAAAGCACTTTCGCTGCCATGAACTCACCACTCTCTTTGTGCAATTCGTGAGGTCTGGAAGCTGTCTTATAAAAAGGATGCTGTTTCAAATATGCTTAGTAGGTCAATTGCATTTCTTGTTAATATCTGTTTTCTCAAAATGATAGTGGTTTCTTGCGAGAGAAATGATCAGATCTCGAAAAATCGATCATCAATGATATTTGGAATCAGTTGAGATGCGGTAAGAGGATTGCGGGATCTGATTAGGGCACTGTCAACGATGTTTTTTCTTGAATTCGTGAGTTCTGTGGAATTGTTATTTCTGTCTAGCTGTCGCAATTTTTAGCTTGTGATATGGTTTTAAAACTGCGTTGGATTTTGTTATCTTTTTTTCGTAGAAGTTGAATAATGTTTTCACGTAGTTTATTGTCTGATCAGTCAAATGGCACTGCTGTAACTGTTTGGACAAAGGTGGCATTATATCCAAGAAATTTACTTGAAACGCAATAATGCTTATAAATCAAATTGCTTGATTGAATTTAACAGACGAAGTAGCTTTCTCTGTGATAATTCACAGATCATTCTTTTATTTCTTCCAATGACGCAACTAGGCTCAAGAGTCTGTTTAAAAAGAAAAAACCGCTTTCATGCGTTCACACTATCTGGTATCCTCACATCTTTTCGAATCCTCTTGTTATTTGGTTTACGGAGAAACTTTTAATTTTATTTTTCAGAAGTTTTGTGCGCTTGGGACTCGATCGAAAAAAAGTGAATATTTCAGATGATGAATACCTAGAGTTTCGATGATTGCCTACATTGTTAGAAGGAGCTCTGAGGACTATTGAGTTTAAACAATGTCTACACTAATGTTGTTGAGGCTTTACGGATACTTATTCATTCCGAATAACAGCATTGCATCCTCAGGAATTCGCTCTGCATGGAAGATGGCCTACCCCGATCATATCCCTTGGCTCTTCAAATTTTATATCGTGGTTTTAAACCCATCAAGATGAGCGAGTCTCTCCAAATTAATTTGGGCGCGCAAGTCAGCCCGATTCTGTGCTATTCCTTTCGAAAGGCGACACTGTAGGCCAACGCACGCAGTACTGAGTAGAATTAATGCAGCGGCATATTCAACTTCCCCTCGAATGGTCTCTGATCACCCAAAGGGAGCGGAAGAAGTCTAGGTGATGACCATTGCGTTTCTAATTGCGTTTCAGTTACGTTACACACGCTCAACAACAGCAGCCGGTCCGAAAGCGAGAAGATAGTTAGTTATAATGGCTGAGAAAGTTACGCAAGCAATAATCGATGATTAAAGACTTCTCACTTTTTTGTACAAAAGAGTGACAGAAAAGTCACAAGTGGCACAGCGCACGCACATAAGCCGACGAACAAATCAGCAGCAATCTCATCCTTTTTTTTTCCTCAAAGATGATGCGACGTGTATACTGCGTTCCACCCGCTCGCACTCGTTCACGTAAAACCATTCCTGCGAATAAGAAACTCCGTGTCGCGATGCAATTCTTCTTTAACACAAACGTGATCAAAAAACCGATCTATTTCTTCAACCCAATCGGAGCTATATGGGAAACTAAGAAAACCCTAGAAGGGGCGCAGTTGAGTTAATCAGCAGATAGCCAGCAACAAATTTGGACGATCAATGCTTGAGGTGAGAACAAATCCATAATATCCTATATTTCTTTAGCATGGAAGTTATGCCAGTTTTCGGTAGAGGGTTCGATACTCCTGAACTCTACTGCTACTTTGCTGCTTCTTGCCTATCACCTACTAGATACATGAAATTACTTACCGTGAAGAACGTGAAGCTCTACTAGTGGCAACAGTCGATGAACACTCTTTTCTCAATAACGTAGCTTAGCTAGTTATTTGCAGGTTCGAGTAGAGGAGAAGACGATGCAACATCGGCGACAATACCAGTCAACATTATCAAGGCTAAGCTAGCGAGAAACAGACACTACATCTCAACAGCTTGCAGCTTTAGACCGTCGTTCACACATTGGTCCCAAACCGCCTCGTGACTGTATTTCGTGTAGAGGTGAAACGTTTTACTGCTTTTTGGAAAGCAGATAAGAAAGAGGTAGTGACTTGAATTTGGGATTCGCGCTGGCTATGCAGCTGAAAGAAGCGGCGCAAAAGAAACGCCATTCCATACAGCAGCAGAGTTATACATTTCGGTAGAGGGAGTTTTCGCACGGAGAGCTTGTGTCGCAGCTTTGAAGAGAACGCCAGGAAGTGCTCGAATATATGCCGCCGGAAACTCCACTTCCAAACGCAAGCCATATTGCAAGAGTTAAGGCATAGATAAAAAAATCGACGGAGGAAATCGCACGGATATTTGCTCTGCTCTACTCGGACGCTCGAGTTGTCTGAAACAGTCTAATCTTTGCGTATGTCGTACCCAGCTATCGTTTAAGAAATGGTTGGTCCAGGGTAAGGGAATACGCGCAGCAAGCGGCTGGAAAAACTCGAGCATAGAGGAGGGTGCGACGGCACTTCGGTAACAGTAGTATTTTTTTTTGCTCATGATTTCACAAAGGGCACTCGCGATCGTTCATGTCGCCGCGGACGGGGCAGACATAATGTATGTATTTAGGCTGTTAACCTCGATGAAGAGTGTAGTAAATATATTTATCGAACTTGCTTATTTTCTTCTCTACCTCGAGCGCGCTTACCGTAAATAAGACGACGCTAGGCTATTTGAGCAACATCCGCGCTACTCCGCCCCGTCGAACGCCAAGGACTCGACATAGTCCAAAGATAACCGCTTTTCCTTACATGGATCGTAGGGAGACAGATGTCTTGACATCTTATGCCAGGGATTCTATCCGAGATGATGTACAGAAAATAATTTAAGGGATATAGATAACACACTTGGAAGGTTACCAATGAAAGCGCAGGAGCTGGAGGAAAGTCATTTGCCGCATGGATTGCTGGAGACATAGGACCGCCGTTTAATTTGCACTGTTGCTCGTTACCCAATTTTTCGTAAATCATTCACTAGGGCGGGAGTTTCAATATTTATGTTTATAATTATAATTAGTTGAGGTGTATTATTTACTTCTCTCTGCGTATTAATGATACTAGGTGGACTTTTACGTATATCATCAACATGTACGGAACAATATTCCGTCATTCTTTTATAGTATAACATTACACGCTCGAAGAAGGTAGACCCAATTTAGCGTTTATGCCTTCCACTTCAAACTTATTAGTCGAACTCTGAACCGTCACTAATCCTCAGCGCCCGCAGGAACAAATAACTCGTAGTGGTTGAGTCCTAGTATCGAGCTCTTAGCCACCAATTAAGCAGCTCTATTACACGTATGCTCAATCCCATAGTAAATAATCACAGAGGTGGAGTATGCGGTGAGCAATAATAGTAGCTAAATATTCTGGAAAACGCCTCTCATAGACCTCCGGCTAGTACGTTCGCGCGATGTCGATCAAGTTCACTCATTAAAATATCGCCACCACCGAAGATCTCCACTCATCCGAGCCATACGATCTACCGCTTTCTTCTTCGCCAGACTTCTCAAATAGACTATATAATAAATCGTCCTAGGGTATCTATAGATCTCTTAACGTGAGTGATTTCACTAACTATATAAGAAGAATTAACAAATGAGACCGAGAACGCTATATCGATGACTGAAAAATCATCCCCTGGCTGAGAACATTAATGTGGACTTTATATAGGCTATTGGCCAAAACTTGTAGGTAAGTTGTATCGCTCCTAAACCAAGGTTTCCTTTAAGTCACTAGTCACATCGACGTCTGAAATCTAAGATGGTCTTTGTGTAAAAATAAACCGGACACTCTTGCTCACAGGTTGCCTACTCCGGGAGAAAAGAATACTTTATTATTTGTAAGTTTTTCTTTTACCGGCATCTTATGTAGTCGTTACTCTATATATGCAACTAAATAAAAGCAGATATTACGTCCAAAATAAGAATAACAACTCGCTTGATATAATGATGAGTGGTTAGGTAAAGAACT
Organism: Trachelipus rathkii; assembly: GCA_015478945.1. NCBI lineage: Eukaryota > Metazoa > Arthropoda > Malacostraca > Isopoda > Trachelipodidae > Trachelipus > Trachelipus rathkii. Next base: position 73,905 of record JABUQX010047061.1, read on the forward strand.
CCCATGACCGAAAGCCGTATTCGAACGCACTGCTAAAATTAGCGTCTTAGAAATTCGTACTTGCACTTCCGTGCGCTACAAACACGCTCATTTACCTCTACAAGGTGGTGAAGAGGCGCATATAGTTGCGTTGCGTAACCTGTTCGATAACTATTATTGAAAGTCACTTGCCAAGAACGGGTTATACTTTCACGCTATTATATTAATGACAACAGGCCTTCGTCGTACCGAACGATCCTAAGATGATTACCCCTACCTAACGATAACTTGTTTATATTTGTTTTTATAAATCCCATATTTTCTCGTTTTTCGCTTAGTAAAGGTTAAAATGTGAAATGTAGGATTATGTGATAGGGTATTAGCCTTGCCTCGTACCTAGTGCATTAACCATAAACTGAGTGTTGGCGTATCTTTTTTCGCGGATCGCATAGATCTCAACCAAGCACGTGGGTCGAATAGAGAAAATCACTGGTCGAATATCTAATTTTTCTCGCGGTGGGAAGGGCGGAGAACTGCCAGCCGCAAGATTAAACCCATCCAGCCACGCCCACCAATGTAACAGGCGCACAGCGCAACATGACTTAGATAATTATCATTATATTCCAAAGCAGCCATTTGGTTATTACTTGGAGTTTATGAGTATGAGTAGAAAGCGTAACGGATACGCGGTCATCCAGCGCCAGAGCAACTAAAGTGATATTACGATACTTCACAAGCTGATAAAATGACAGTTAGCAGTACTTACGCTGAACTACTACATATTTCCAATAACATACCACATATTTAGTTATTGGAACGTTCGAGATAGAACTGTGTATAGGTAGAGCGAATACTAGAATACTGCTCCTTAGTAGTAAGCTGCTTGCTGTACTGCTGTATATAAGCAGGCAGGCGACTGGTATTAAAGCATATTTGGTATTAGATTAATGTTTGCTTTTCAATTATTTCCTAGTCACAGCAACTCAGTTACGGACCGGTCATGCCAGTCAAACATTAACGTCTTAAACTCATATTTTCAATATAAACCATGAGTTAAATGATGAGTGGATTCGGTGAGTATAGGTATTTTTATACTGACTTTTCTTGTTCAGGCGGC